>JZLH01S0031246.1:28922-42941 GCA_001188425.1 Eucidaris tribuloides
ATTCTATTTCATGCACTGTTATGGGCCCTCCTGAATGCTTCACAACCAATAGTATGAATGTATCATGACACCTGTTCGATCTGCACGTTTCCCACGTAAATATTTGACTAGTAATCTGCCATGTGTCTTAGAAATTAGTTTTCGTCTATTTCATTTGCAAGTTCATTTGAAATCGGTGGCGCCTTCTTCTCAAATATATGCATGGTGTTTCCATAAGTAATCAACTGATTCAACGGCCAAGACGGGGTACCGACACCACCCGAGTCTGGCGTGCAGAATACTTTCAAAACGGTTCTCTCCTCCTCTTTAACATTTATACCACACGTCATAAGAAGTCACATCTAATGTGGGATACAAATCAATGTGAAAACATACCCAATGTACTTCAAATGCCATCATTCAACTCATATTGCATCCTTCAGTGCTAGCGTTAGCCACGAAGCTTAAAAACAAAAAACTACAAGCCAATGACTAAGGCCCCTTCCGACTCTATTTCTCATGAGTCCACAGCCAGATTATTAATGCTCCGTCTATTAGTAAACGTCACAGTTTGAAATTACCAAACAATGTTTTCCTGTTACAAGCATACACATTTCAAGCTTATTTCGAGAGTATATTTTTCGAATCATGTGCAAGCCATGCTTGGGCAAACCGCGAACGCTCTTGCTACGATTTTCTATTGAATGAATAATATCCCTGCTTAAAAGATCTTGGCTTTGTCACCAATCCAACATTAAATGACGATTCTGCCAAAAGAAATAGATTGTATTGCGAACCCTACATTCCTCGTGTTCTCTTACGACGAAGTCGATTCTCTTCGTCGCGTTCGATTAAGTCGGCTACTGTCTTCCTTTTGGTCTTTGTAGGTTGGTTGGCTTCACCTGCTACTTACCAAACGTTGCTTTAGTAAACAAGTCTGATTTCGTCACAATGTCACTGATTCTGCGAGGAATACAATTTCTGTCATCAAATTAACAGGCAGGACAGAATATTTATCCTTTAGTCTCCTATATACTCCAATCATGTCACGCCAGATTCCATTTCACAGTGGATTGCAACATCATAGACTTATGGACGTTCCACACGACAGGTTAGGCCCCCTTTGTTACGTAGATTCAACTTGCCAGATAACTTGGCTTTGGTCATAAAAGGAAGCCAAAGCCAAGGACGTATCAGGGGCCATAGCCTGGGCCAGTTCTCCAAAATGCGACAAAGGGGGCATAACGATCATGTCCTAGCCACAAAACAGACAACAGCAGAGCTAAATGATAATGGACAGCCTACTTGCATTCATTAGCACAATCCGAAGACCGTTTACACCATGTAAGGATAAGTATTCCAATCGGATAGCTCCACAGGACTAAGGATAAGAAACAAAGTAGTCTACTTATACAGGCGACCAATATTGTACCCATGACAATGGCTGGCCTATATGCTTAGACACGTAAATGTCTCGGATATACGCAAACCCCTCGTCTAAGCCGAACTAGCTGCACCTTGTGAATAGTTATTGTGCCATATACATCAATAGGTACCTCATCCCACTCTTTATGCCGCCTAAAGCTTTTCAATCTAGATATTCCTGTCGGCATATAGCATAAAAGGTCTATGGCATTAAGTTGAATTGCATTGAAAGGGTTAAAGTTATCACTAGACATCGAAACTTATGCCTAAATTACGAAAAAAAATATGATTCGCTAGTGGATACCAACTTCGCACGGCACCGGATACAATTAAAGTCCCCCCCCCCGCCCCGGGGGGCGGCCGGCACTTAGTATAATTTATGTTGATACATATGTGCCGCGATTGAGACCCCCATTTCAGCCCAAATTCCGTTCTAGAGCATCCTCAACTTTCAGAAGCACAGAAATTTTTCTGATTTTTTCATTCCAGAAGCCCCAAAATTGCCGTGTTCGCGTTTAGATTTTATTGCTCGCCAAGAGCATAATGCCCATTCAGCCAAAGGCGCGCCGTTGGCGCGCCCGGAACTTCGCCACTTTGTAAGTTCCGCAGCAATAGCATTTTTTATGACGGTTTCTGAAACCTTAGATCCAGTTCCCGGAGAGCCCCAATTTTTCGGCCAACGCCACGTTCCTGAGCCCCCAGATTCCGTGCGGCACATAGGTATCCCTTTGTAGTACGAGCGCCCCCCCCCCCGGGGTAAAGTCTATGCAAAGATATTAATTTATGTTAGATAAATACTTATGCCTAATGCTTGAAAGTCCATACGAAAAGGAAATTATGCTTTAAATAATTTTAAATCATCACTCTCGCAATGGGGAAAAGAGAACAGAAATCTTCATCAACTTACACACAACGAGAGGAAGAGAAAGAAGAAAAGAAGAAGAAGAAGAAGAAAGAGAAAGAATCGAAGGAAAGAAAAAAAAAAAAAAGACAGGATGAAGAAGAAGAACAAGATAAAGAGAAAAAAGAAGATAAAGACAAAGAGGGACGAAGAAGGAAAGAAGAAGAAGAAGAAGAAGAAAGAGAAGAAGAGAGAGCAGAAGAGAAGCAGAAGAAAGAAGAAGAAAGAAAGGAAGAAGAAAAGAAGATAAAAAGAGAAGGAGAAAAGAGAGAGAACGAAGAAGCGGAAGAAGAAGAAGATAAGAAAAAGAAAAAAGGAAAAAGACAGAAGAAAAAGAAGCATGAAGGCAGATGGAAGAAGAAGATGAAGAGGGAGGGCAAGAATAAAGAAGAAGAAGAAGAAGAAAGAAAGAAGAATATTATGTCTTATTTAGTTAAATCTTACAAGCCTTCTTATGAGCGCAATAACAATATGTAAGTGTCCAACCTTTTTAACAAAATTGTATTTTCAATTCACAGGCCGAACATATTTTAAATCCATATAACTTTCAATAATAGAATTTCATTTAGCTCAAAAAGGCAAAGTTGTTGTGAAGTTATACCCTAAGGCGAGGTTCATTCTCTCCCTGGATTCATTTATGTCCGAATTTATTGCCGACGAGCGATCACTACAACAAAAACCCGATGTCAATACTTAACTTGCGACTGACGCTGTGTAAAGGATAGATCCTCATAAAGTGCCACGATCCATGAGCCAGGCACAATCACGCCCCTCCCAGACAATTGAAAGTATGATCACATCGCATCTTCGTATGTCACTCCATATCTATAACACATTGCTCGTTTCATCAAGCGCTGCAGCTGACATAGTAAACGTCAGCTTACATGTATATCCGTTTCCGCTTATTATCATGTTCCGTATCAGTCACAGTCAAAATCCTTAGTATTCATATTCTTTTTATCGTAAAGTAAAGGCGCACCATTCTTCAACCAACTTTAGGTTGGAATAATAAATTAGGAAATCATGCTAACGTCTTCTTCTATACTTTATGTTATAACAATATATTTTACTGCTTTTAGTATATTAAATTTACACTCTATAATCAGTTATAAATTGTCCACTTGCTATCTGACATTTATATAGTGTCTTGCTATGGAAAAAATCAACACCCTAGAACACAAAACTTAGGCTGCTATCCTGTATTAGAAACATGGTGTATTGATAAAAATCAGCACCATGAATTATTGCAGTCGACGATAATTCAAGAATACAGATGTTATGCTCGAGAAAACTAGAATGGATTAAACTCAATACTTTTTTTTTTTTCATTTATTGAAGACTTAATGGTTGTTTTTAACTGCAAGTACTGTCAGATTTCATTTTTAGAACTGGCAGAGACACTGGTAGGACTCGAGAATCATGTATCACATTAAAAGAAAGTAGTAATATTGTTATAAAATGCCTTAAGAGAAGTGTAGAATAATGCTACTTCTTGCCGACTAAATTTTGAGAAACCATTCGGTTCGATGAGTTTTAATCTTGTTGCTCGAATGGCCTTGGTCTCTCACAATGATCAGCGAGAGGGGGGGGGGGTTGTCATATCTGAAGAAAAGCATTATAGAGACGGGTCGATGCCCGACAAACACAAAAGGGCTCTTCGGGGGAGGGGGAAGACGTATCAAGGAAAATGGCGGCATCAGCGACCTTCGATTGTACTCGTCTTGACTCCACCACCGTTATGACGTTTGTGGAAAAGACAAGAAAGGGGGTGGAAAGAAATGTTCCTATTCTTCCTTATTTGAACAGACACCAGGCATTTAGCTCGACCAGGCCCCTCATGGACGTGCTCGGTTTTTCGCGACAGCTGGTGGGGTCGCCGCTAGTCAGACAGTGGGTTACAGCATGATACAGGATATATAAAGCAGCAATCCCTTCCCTGTCCTCGATATTAGCTCAAGCTTTAAGGTTATACATATTCATCGACGGAGATACAGATCATCGTAGAGTCAGATTCCCAAAGTTCGAATTTTGCTAGTGCGGAGACAACAGATTCCGTATGCGTGTTTGATGTTATCTTCCGCCTTCCTGCCTGCGCTGACGTGTCAACTTCAGCCCAGTGCAATTGCCGTCAACGTGACCAATTAAATGAAGTTTATTTGTAAGTAGATACTTATATCTTTAATTTTGCTCTAACTTTACTCATTATTTTTATTATCTTCATCTTTTTTTTATGTTGGTACGTTTTTTCTAATTATCTTAATTGCTTTCAACTCTTCATCATTATTTTCATACATTCCCTTGCTCTTACTTTACGTTTTCGTTTACACGCACTTTCATTAAATAACCATATGTCGTTAACTCTCAGTTGCAAACGTTTACTTCCTCCTGATTCCATGTTTAATTCAGTTTCTTTGCTTTTTAAGATTCCCTTGCTCATATTTTTATGTTTTGTTAATGTACTTTCAGTTAAATGACCACTTATGTCGTTAACTTCTACAGTTGCAACGTTTTAACTTGAATTCGAGTTATATCAGGTTTATGAATGCATTATATAGTTTTCCCTTGCTCATTTTTTTCTGGTTTTGTTTAAATTGCTCCATAAATGACCAACATGTTGTTAAAAAACCTTTCTTTCGGGTTTTACACATTTTTACTTGAATTCGAGTTTAATTTGATTTTTCTCAAAAAGACATAGATCATCTTAATAAGTTTTTATTCAACAGATAGGTATCTTCTTTTATACATAGAGGTAGCAATACTTGCTGGACCCATGCAAAGGGTATTGTTTAATAAGAAGGATTAGATGGCATTGAATAATCCAGATTCATTGTCTCACGTGCATTTATAACTGTCACACAGATTGGCGAAACGAAGCAACCAAGGTTAATTACAAGAAAACACTACTGATACTTTGTTTTTACAGTTTTCACGATTCGTCGACTAAGTTTCCACCTTGTACGCACGTGGTGGTTGTTTAAGGTTTATTTCATTGCATATGCGTCGTCGCGCGTGGCAGAATGTCGTCAGCACTTGCTCTAAGCAGGAATTCGTTAACAGTCTAATGCTCTAACTTGACAAAAAAATAATTCCATATTATCTGCCTAATGTACATAAAAGGACCTAAAACATCAACAATACTTTGATTTCATGTGAACATAAGCAACGCTTATAACGATACAAACAATTTACTGTTAATCGACTTTAGCCATGCGCCACGACGATATTCACCCCTTTGGTATCGAATGGAGATATCGTGTGCAGTGGATTGTTGTCTGCTCCTCAAGCTGAGAGCGTTGGGTTCGCGAGTCGGCGCCCGCGTGCATGTTTATCCTCGCAAGACAATTGCATCCACATTGCCTGCTCGGCGCAACATTGGAAGTGCGTATACGGATACTGTGGAAAGTGGGGTAAAATAAAATGCAGGACCCTCTGTGAGAACAGTTTCTTCCTAGACTGAAGAAACTACCCTGGAAATAAATAAGACAATATATATACAATAATAGTAACAATAATAATAATGATGAGCAATAATAATAAATCATAATGCTGGCTTATTTTTTGACTTTCCACGTGATATGTTAACAAAAAATAATAGTAGTAGAAGTAGGGGATACATATTTCGTGTGGGAGCGTCCTGGTTGTAGGAACTAGACGAAGGTTTCCCGACTTAGCAGAGTCCGCGGGGTTCGAATCCCGTCCGGTGTCGTGTCTTCGCGTAAGACAGATATTAACTAGACAGACCTGTAATACTATCTCACCTAGGATACAAATTGGCCCCCAAGTGGACGAAAAACTCCGTTGGAGGCAGGTTGGCTCGGGCGCCTTAGTAGTAGTTTGGTTAGGAATACTTACCAGGACGTGGAGGTGATGCACACCTGTGCAGGCGTGATACGCTCTGATGATAATGGAGGGTAAAGTCGTGAGAGTGTGCCTAAAGGAGCTAATCCAACACTCTAAGAAATAAGGTTCCAAAAAGGTGCCCAGCCTTCTGACAATAGTGGCTGCTCTTGAGCATCATTCTGACGTAAAAAGGTGAAAATAGCCAAAATAGCACCATTTTCTTGAAAAGAATGCTATCACGCACCCTTTCTGGTGCCTATAAGTACCTGTAAAAGGTGTCGCTGTTGTGACAAAATGGTGATAAATTAAACGTTTTTTTTTCTTAAAGTGAATAATATTTTTTAAAAAAATTAATTTTACATGTTGTCTTTTTTCGCTGCTTCTTTGCAGGCTGACACACGGCAACCCCAATTTCGCAACAATGAATTTCGTGGAAGGCAAGGACCAGCCTGCAGCGAACATGTATTGCCAGCAAGAGATGCCCGGATCTTCCCTCGTCACAGTTAACAACCTAGCAGAAAACGATTTTCTTTACAATTGGGTCTTGATGACCAATCTTGATCCTAGGCCTGTCTGGATTGGTCTTCAGTACTCATTGATCCCGCCAGTCGGCTGGAGATGGTTGAGCGGTGAACCGGTCACTTTTACGAACTGGGACCTACAAGCGGAGCTCGTCCATAATGAACTTACCGGAGCCATTCTGTTCAATGTTGAACCTCTCATTCAAGCCCCGAACGGTATCGATATCGGACAGAAGTGGGTAGACGAACAAGTAGAGCCCGGAAATGAGTACTACTTCATTTGTGAGTTCAAGCAGCAACCGGCGAATCCGACCACGACCTCCGCTCCGATGACGACCACCGCCGCGATGAACACGGCGCCGACGACTGTGATGAATAATAATCCAGCTATTCTGAGGCAGAATCCAATGAGGTTTACGAATTGGTTAGGGTTCGGTGGCACCGGACTCCACGAGGTGCCAAGGCAACGACAGAGAGTTCGGCCCGCCTCTTACCGCCGCTATAATCCATATTACGCCGTCCATCCTTGATGACGATGAATTTATCTAGTTTGTTTTATTTTCAAATGACTCTTATCCTATTTTCACTTTTAGCTTAAAGCCATCGTTTAACAATGTTTGAAGAATCTAAGCTATACGATTCTCTGACGAGGTCCGAAAATGAAGCCCCGCTAAAACTGCATTTCATAACGATTATTAAGTGAGGTTAAAAAGTGAAAATCAGTGTGCAACAATTCTTATTCTCCCACATAGACTGTAATGTTATATATAAATTTTTGTCCTCATGACATTCGTTCATGTACTGATATTTTGTCCATAATTTGCCAGTGATACCATTACTGTTTAAAGTTGTGTGTTTTACTGTGTTTATTTGTTCATTCAAATGCTATTATGTAGGTCAGATATCAAAGTGTGACCTTTTTTTAAATGGGGCTCAATGCTAATCGGTGTCTTTACTGGAAACGATGGTTCGTTTTGTGACGATGTGTTTCTTGCTGCTTAGAAATGTTGAACTGACGAACAATCTTTTGAGAAGTATTTAATGACGATTAAAGAAACATAAGTTTGATGATGTATGCAATCTTTGAATATTAGATTTTGATTCTGCTGATGTATACAATCGTTGAAGCTGTATATAGTGTTAAGGTTTCTTTTGATTTGACGAAGTCGAAGAACAAATCGCGTGTGTCAGATAAGCATTCTTGATCAAACCATAGTGTGGTATATATTTGGGATGATTAGGGATGCACGCACATTTAACGGACATGTTGTATTATGTCATAAGCCTGTTAAATAATTGTACAATTATTCATGGACTTCGTTTTTCCTTTGTGTGAGATTTTACTGATGTAATTATTTTTTGTTCTCGTTTCAAAAGACGTTTAAAGGCGTTTTTATGAACGTCTTCAAATTAATAAAAACGTATTAACCATAATCCATGACAGAATGTTTCATATTGTTTCATTATTAATTTTTTGCCCGATTCACGTCATGTTGCACTTTTACTTGGAGTAGCACTTGCAGTTGCACTTTTACCTGGTTTTATTTTCCAGGTCCAAAACGTTGCGTCGCAGCGTATATTTTCACTTCTTCAGAAACACGCGGTCATGTTATAATCTTTAGACCTGTTGGCGGTACCAAAATCTTCCAATGCGTGGCTACACCGTTAGTTAAGTTCACCCAGATTCTTCAAGAAAAGGATATAAATCTCGGTTCCTAAAATATGTCCCATAATAACTGTCTAACATCTCTTTTTCCCAGCTTTTATCTATTTGGCAACAACAAAGTCAACAGTGACATCCCCAAAGACGGGTTTTCATTAATTTCTGGGGAAAATCAATAACTTAATGGTCATTTTTTTAAATGTCCTTTTTGTGTAATTTATCTCTTCATAAAGACCATAGAACGTCCTCTAATGTGTTTGTGTATGTGTGTGTGTGCGTGTGTATGTGTGCACGTCTGTGTGTATCTTTGCGTTTGTAAGCGTGTATGTGTATGTGTGTGGGGTGTGTGTGTCCGTACGTTTGTAAGTGTTTGTGTATGTGTATGTAATGTGTGTGTGTGTGTGTGTGTGTGTGTGTGTGTGTGTGTGTGTGTGTGTGTGTGTGTGTGTGTGTGTGTGTGTGTGTGTGTGTGTGTGTGTGTGTGTGTGTGTGTGTGTGTGTGTGTGTGTGTGTGTGTGTGTGTGTGTGCGTCTGTGTGTCGTTGTGTGTGTGTGTGTGGGGGGGGGTGGGTGGGTGTACGGGTGTGTGGGTGTATTCGATTCCGGAAAGAGAATGTACATTGAGCACCCCAAAAACATTAATAAAATGAATCACATTTCCCTGCGTTACAGCACACACACACACACACACACACACAACATGAAACTAAATCAAGATGAAGTTGCCGCGTATTAGCTGCACCTTTCCTCAACTTTGCCTGCCTTCTCCCCAAGCGAACCTCTCTTGCCAGTAATGTTATGACTCAATCCCTCTAAAAAGTGGAAACACAATGACAAAGCGAATAGAATGCCACCCAGGTTGAAAAGTAATAAGGGGTGCATTCCGAAAAATATTGTAAAACAGAATCCTGTTATTAAACAAAATGTACAGCCTTTTTTTATTCTAAGATCTGTTGTATTTTGTAAATGTTATTGTAAAGTCAAACTTGAGCAGAATGTAAATTTTTATCCCGCAATAATATTTACAAGAGTTTGGATATTCTAAAAAGTTGCGATGAGAGTTACGACACTTTTCTAAAACAGCGTTTTGCCTGGTCTTGATCAGTGCCGTACAACAAGATCAAACATTCAACGAATTTATTTTAATAAAGTTTATCAACTGAACCGGCGACTAAATTGTACTGATAAGGCATTACACGCAATAGTTGACTATTGTGTTTCACATTTCGACGCAAATCTATCAAAATTTGCATTTCCCATCATTTTTCTGTCGTTGTCTTCGCGAAGGAGCAACTTCGTTTTCCTTTATTTAGGGTTCTTACATAATTTCCCCCTCCCATTTTTTTTCAAATGACACCTTTTCCGGTTGTACTTTTACATTCATCTATTTAAAGATAACATTGAGTATTTATTGAAGATCATAATTCTAAAATCAACCATTTTCAAACTATCTATGAGCAGATGGTATTCTGAAAACGTCATTCTAGTACAGGAGATAGAGAGTAGTTGAAAACAACAGAACACAAAACTTCTACACAAGCCATCATGTTGACAAAGTACTAACTCAGACATTTATATGAAGGACAATGTTTAAAGTGAATATTGCCACAATTGGGCCGGTGACGGAAAATTAATTTGTTAAAATGCCAAATCTATAACTATTTCTTTTTTGTATGCGAAGCAGACTACTGCAATGTCATAATGCAAATGTAATTTGCTTTCACATGGAAAACTAAACAGACGGGGAACTCTGAGAAACGATTTCCATCATCAACCAGTATTCCACTTTATCTTTAACATGAGGCTTTCAATGCTCTTAATTTATTGTAGTCAAACCAATTTCATTGGGAAATGTTGTTCTGAGACCATCAGTACCAACCAGTACGTGATGGACTAGTGGATAGAGCGTCCGCTTCACGTTCGGAAGGCCGCGGGTTCGAGCCCCGGCCGGGTGATACCAAAGACTTTTACAAATGGTACCTTCTGCTTTCTACCCAGGTACTCAGACTTCTAAAACAGGGAAGGGTAATAAGAACATATATGTTATGCAGGGCCCGCTGGGAGAGCAGTCTATCATACTGAAGTGGCTACCCCGATAGATCAAAGGCCCGATAGACCAAAGGCCTAATAGATTGAATGCCCAATAGACCCAGGATGGCGGTCATAGTTGTCTCAAATCTACCTAAAATCTAAAATCTGTCTAAGGTTATCTTAACTGTGCGAATTGAATAAGATGACAGAAGACTTGTGGAGAGCTAGGTGTTCTAAGATCAATACAACACATTCGACTGGTATTTAGGCTTAGGATAGAACCGCTGACAAAAAGGCAGGAAGAGGGGTTTGATGTGGCAAGATTGAATACGAGAAGGTACCAAACCAGCAACAGGTTTGTGAGACGGATAGCAAACGTAAGAAGGTTTCGGGATAAGGACGATGAAAGGAGGAAAAGTGTGGTGGTTTGGATATGTCCAAAGAAGAGATGTGGAGTACATGGGTAGAAAGATGTTGAAAATCGTTCCACAACAAAACCGAAGAGATGTTAACCAAAAAGGAGGTTTATCGAACTGGCTAGAGGGAATATAAGATGTTTAGTACGACAGAGCACATCACCAAATACAGCGCGGTGAATAGAATGTTTTTCCTGTGGCGACTCCAAATTGTGGGAGCGGCCGTAACAAGAAGAAAAGCGAACTGCTAATCATGCTTTCAGCTTATATTCGTGATCAGATCTAATTTACCACTCCTATACAAATCTTTGGTCAATGAAACCTTCGGTCTTTAGGGAACTAATAAGATGTTAGCAAAACGCCACCAAAACTCGAGTTCGATGGTATACACTATTTTGCTTAGCCTAAACGTAATCACTGGTCATACCCCAAAAAGATGAAAATCTGTATCCTACCACCTACGTGTGGGTCAAGCTCCAACATGGACTCACGTTTATTTTAAGCCTGGAACAGTTCCTCACATTTAAATCCGATTTTTGATGAACAAAGGTTTTAAAATTGTAAAGCCGACAACACCAGAACAATGGATTAGTGTGTAAGGGGGATCAACGGTACCCTTTTTCTTTCTTCCCATCTTTAAAGGAATGGACCTCAATCCTCAATCGTCGTGACCTACGTGTAGAAAACTTGACTTTCTTACCTGCATACTTGACTTAATTGCATAAGACAGTGACCCTTCGCTCTCCTACGTGTCATCTGTATGCATTCAGTTCTTCTGTGAGCTACATGTTCAGCCTCTTGTAGAGGTATTCCCAGGTCACCAACTATCTGGTCTCTCCAACGCATTGGTGGGCGACCAGGTGGTCTTCTTTTTGTAAAGTCGTTCAGTTGTTGGCTTGGAATGGGAGTCTGTCATGGGCATATGGACTACATGCCCAAACCATAATAAGCGTCGTCTAGAGACTTCTTCACAGATGGAGTTTGTGATGTTGAGTCTTCGCCTGATATCCTCATTCCTGATCTTGGTCATAAGGCGAACTCCCAGGATGGCTCGGAGGCATCACATTTCAAATGTGTTGAGATGACGCTTATAACACATGGTTTCTTAAATGAGAGATTCCAGGTTCGAATCCCGTCGCAGTGTTACTGTCCTGGGTTTAAAAACACTTCATCCGAAATTTCCCTTGTGACCTTACGATTAGAGTATACACAGCAGTTTTGCATTACTATTGTGACTAGGCCAACATAACTTAGATAGACGGAATCTATAAAATGTTTATATTACTTGTGACTCAAAATTTAAGTGAAGAAAGGGAAGATTAGTTTCTAAAAAAAATTTCATTCAGATAAGCAATTTTTTTTATTCAATCATAAATTTTCCCTAAAGTGGCACAGCATTACTGTAGATTGAAAATAGTTAAAAGCGAAAGCCGAAATATCGAAAATTTATCGCCGCCCTACTCAGTTATCTGTCTGTTGTACTATTTCTATAGACTTACAAAGGACTGACACCTTCAAACTGATCCGCTTGTCTAGATGAGCATTTAGTATCATTTTATTCATTATGAACCTAAACGTGGCACCTTGTTTGAATAGTTCAATTATTCAAATGAATTTGATGACAGAATGTTATCTCATTTTTGGTGTAAACATATTCTACGACCTAAGTAATATGGATAAACCATGTCTTTAAAATAGCGATAACTTTTCTCCAAATCGGTCCAACGATATAATGGTTGATTACGTAATGCTTGTCCTCTATTTCGAGATGCGACAGGAACCATCGGGGATACAAACTCCTGCGCAAAATGTCACAGAATTTGTTGCCAATTACTTCTCGACCTCGTCTAATGTACCAAATCATAGCATTAAATGTCAACCACTACTTTGCGACTGTCATACTGTTGTCACCAACGTCACTGTGTTTCGTTTTACTGACATCAGAGGAAATCGGACCCACTCGAGAAGGAAAGGGTATTACCAGGGCCATTTAAGATTACGAAACAAAATCGAACATGTGGCATTACAGCAAATGTCTTTGGAGTATCTGTTTTTTGGCCACAATAGGATTTACCTTCCAGATGTTCGATGAGGAGTTTCCGTTTCTGACTCACAATTCCGTATTGTCCGTCTGTTGTGTCTAAATATAGAAGGTGTAACCTGATTGATGCAGATCAAAGCATCATTAGCCACTTTTGACAGGAAAGCTGGCAGTACGTGGTGGGGATACAACCACCACTCGTTACTTCAACGTGTGTTAAGTTAAACTGGTTAAGTAGTGGTGTAGTGAAGGGGCTCGTTAGCCAGAGTACCCCCCCCCCAAGTGTTTTGTGTTTGATCTTTGGATTCAGAAACCCAATGTAACACCTCATTTGGGACTTGACTAAACTTGACTTTTGCTTTTAGAATTGTTCTGAATCACAAAACGTTGGACCCCCCCCCCCAAAAAAAAAAAAAATAGGCTACGTCAGTTCTGTTAAGTGCAGCTGCAGCCAAGATGTAGTTGAGGCTAAGGGGGGAAGATGATATGCAATAGAAATGCAACATGTATGGACCTCATATATCGTCACTTTCACGAGCTTATAAAAACTAGTTTAGGTGCTTATGATTCCTATAATGTCAAAAAAGTTACTCACTTGCACGAAGTAATTGACATACAAAATTCCTGTAATTCATGTTATTTTCACGTAAAGCTAATTCACGTCGTTATATATATAGGCTAGATTCTACAAAATAAAGAAATCTCTAAGATTCAATTGAAAATGCTCTCATGTCAAGGGGTAACACAAACTTCTTTACGTATACTCATCCAAGACGCTTTTGCAATCTTACAAGGTCAAGAAGGAAATGCATATTGTTGCATCCTTTGTAAGTATTTGTCATCTTTGATCTGGGACATGTACTTTGATGCTGACAGATCGTAATATATACGGATATTGCTGATAATATGATAGCCTTCCCCAGGTCCGGGCCATGAAGAAGAAGCGTCATTGCGGGAAGTGCTTTACAGAAATCGTCTTATAGATGTGTCACAACAAGTCAAATTGGCAGCACCAAGAGTTCCGGTCAACTCGGGGATTCCTGATGGTTGTGGAAATATCAATTTCTTGTTGCCCATTATAGGCTAGTAGATCTACTGAAATACCCACCACTAATTGCAACAGAAACCATTCCAAGTTTTTATGGCTCAAAATATGGTTTAAAATAACATACTAAAAATCACGGAAAATCGGAGCTGTGGAAT
>JZLH01S0031246.1:53564-78720 GCA_001188425.1 Eucidaris tribuloides
GTAGCATCTAAAGGGTTAAAAAGGACTTTAAACTTACACCTGTTATACCTCATGTGAAAGAGCTGCGTCTGCTCTTTCAGATGAGGTATAACACATGTAACCTTAAAGCCTTTTTAACCCTTTAGATGCTAGAATGTAAAATCTAGGGGGGGTCCCCCCGAGATTTTTCATTAACTAATTAAAAAAAACTAAAGACATTCAGAATCTTATTATTGCAGGGTTATGACTTTGGGGCATAAAGCTTTCAAATAACAAAAAATCCCCAAAACTAAACTTGGGCTTTAACTACAAAAATAGTGATCCCTAATCACACTCTATAAGAAGTGGGAATTAACGTCGTGACATTTAGAGGGTATGGTCAGGAAATTCCCCTATCCACTTTTAGCCAAGATGGGGGCAAGTACTTCCACGTGTAGTCTTTATTAAAGATGTCAATCACTTGAGATAAAACTCGGGAAATCTTTGTTACGACAGTTTGGGTACTTTTCTGGTTTGACACACTTAAAAACAAGGTTCTGAAAAGCTCCATAGTTTCTGCAAAGCCTCTTATTTACAAAGGAATTTTACCTTCTTTGGAACGGAGCTATCATATGTCGACCTGTTTGTCTGTATGTCCGTATCTATCGAAATACAAGATTGGGGATGAAAGTTAACGGGGTAGGATTTCTCTCTTCGTTTCTTAAGAAGTAAAAAAAAATGTAACCGAGATATGGCATCCCCATAACTAGAACATCTACTTACATGGCCAATCTGTTATTCAGATAACTGACAGAAATGATAAGTAGAGAAGCTCTAATGCTCTGCACATTTCTCGTTATAAATAGAAACCCTTAAATCTAGGCGATATTCCACATCAAAATCAATACATCATGATAACACGCGGACTTATTTTACGTATTTCTAACCCATTTCGTTTGAAATCATAAAATAAGTATTTGACGCAGCTATATCTGGGCTGCGTCGATTGACAAACAGTAGACAGAGAACGGAAATGATAATAATTAGATAACTGAATCATCGGTGCATATCATGGATGGTGAACTTATGCACTGCAAACACTAATCTGATAATTCATCCTAACGGTTTAACCGAGTATTGTCGCTCACATTGTCCATAACTCCACACCAGTCAGCCCACGACTTTTCCAAAGCTCTCCCAGTAAAAGTTGACAGATATTTGCGTTATATGCTCAAATACCACAGATATCAATGATGGAAATATGAAATCGTCTTCAAAGAGGTTTAGATTACTTTAAATTGAACTCAACGCATAGTAAAATATTCAACAAAATGATGCGGGAATATTGGAAAAGACCGTAAAATCCATAAGTTTAAAGATATACTTAACCTTAACCCTTTGCGCGCTAATGTTACTTCTGTGTAAAACGTACAATTGATTGAACAATCGTAATAATCATTTTTCTCCTTCACCTTTGTACAGGAGACACTAAAAATAACTAGTGTGCTTAAGTAACATCTATACAAAAATCACTATTTTCAATACCGCAATAATGAGAGCAAAATTCAAAGATAATATGAAAAGAACAATTGAAATTGAATAAATTTAGTGGGAAAGGGTTATGTTTGTTTTTATCTGCATACTGTATTTGTGACACCGTCTGTTCAGAATGACCTTGAACAAAATGAACGAAATCGTCTTTCTCAAGTCGACTTCCAGTGATTAGAAATGAGGTATATTTGCTATTACTCGTACTTATTCAGAAACATTCTACTATAATAGTCATTGGAGTTGCATTTCTGCAGATTTATTCAAAAGCAGCCCTTTTCTCGTGTTTATCTATTCTGTGATTCCCTTACCTTTTTTTACACTGCGTCTAAAGGGCACTCTATAGGGTGGATTTGGCGCGCATTATAAATCATTCTGTTTCATATATTGCGAGTGGGTTTTCTCTAGAAAATAAGATAATCGCCTGTCTTAAGGGGAAAGGCGCTAATGATACGAATAAGCGACAAAAGCCTTGGAAGGGTTATTAGTTCGGGGGCTTTCCCTATGGACCATCTTTGAGTCAGCCACGAGTAATTAAGACCTCGCTTAAAGATTTGTGGCCGTTCGTCGAGACATGATTTTTTATTACTGCACAAAATGGGAGAATTTTTTTTTTCAGTCAAGTTCGAGTACTTAGAAATATTGTGTTATCTACTTCAGAAAAGTTCTGGTTCAAATACTGCGAATTGATTTCCTCAAGAAAACAGATAATCGTCTGTCGCAGTGAGAAGGGTACTAATGATATTACCGACCAAAGCCTTGGAAAGGTCGTTAGGTCGGGGCTTTCCCTAAAGACCATCTTCAAGTCAGTCAAGGGTAATTAGCTTTGTGATTTTGTCGAGACATGATTTTTACTGCACAAAATAGAATGAAATTGTATTGTTTTTTCAAGTCAAGTTCGAGTAATTAGAAATGTGTTATTTACTTTAAAAAGAAGAGAAACGTTCTGGTTCACATATTTGCGAGTGTTTCTCTAGAAAAGGAATAATCATCTTTCTTTGTAGGGGGCTAATGATATGGATAAACGACCAAAGCCCTGAAAAGGTCATTAGGTCAGGGGCTTTCCCAAACACCATCCTCAAGTCATCCGAGAGTAATTAAAACCCTGCTTTGGGGAAAGGGTGGTTGTCCGCTAACCTGGCAGGTGTTAAATGACTAATTGGGGTTAAACTATTTATAAAAATTAATGTCGATTAGTAGTTGACCCTGTCACAGAGCCTGTAAGCTCATCAAAGCCCGAAGATCGGTCTGTGGTCAGGTGACAGATTATCGACGTCAGAGATGCACCCGAAGGGCCGCACGTAGGGCCTATCGGTCCTTGATATAGAAAATGTATCAGATCCGTTGCTCGTTTGGTCATGGCCGCCTTTATTATAGGCAAGGTGTTAAGGTTTCACACAGCTAATGGGAATAATGTTTAAAGCATCAACTTTGAAAATTCTTTTAAAATCAGAGATTAATTCGGGAAGATTGGAACCAACATTGCATGATGGAACAATAGTATTCCTAAATTGAATTATCTCCAGGAGATAAGTGTTGACTAGCATGTTCTCAGCTATTTGTGCATGTGTACTTGAATTTCAAAGCCGTATAGGTGATGTAGTTCCTACCACCTCCATTAATTCCATTCATTGTAACAGCAATGAAGATCCATACAACCCCTACTTATCAGAAAATATCATTTAATGTTACTTAATTAAATACACCCCTTCTTGGCAGGTGCCCATTCAAATTAACATTACTTAAGTTATTCTTGAGGTTGGGTCGAATATTTCTTGATTCCTAATGTAATTAGGCGTGTGCAACCTTAAAGGTTCACTTCAGAAACAACAGGTAATAGCACCAATATTTTCCACAATGCAAAATAAATGGCTTAGGTTGTTTCAGTGAATAAACAGAGCATTTGTTTTCGTCTTGCAATATGTGAATATACCATGGAAACTATTCTGGATAATCTGGAGTACATGTATATGGCTGTATCTTCGCATCGGCTTTGTGATGAAATTGCATTATGACAGAGGACCTTTAAGACTTACACCTTTAATGTTGTTACTTCATTATTATGACAAACTGGATCTGAAGATATTTTTTTTGAGGAGGTACATTGAAACGAAATCTTTTCTTTGCTTATGGTAGTCAATAAATGGGGATCCTAAGTTCTGGTACCCCTCTACGTGATATCAAAAACTCCATGTGCTTTTTTGTCATGTTACCCTCAAACAACAAAGAACCACTATTCATTTTCTACCGGATTTAACTTATAGGCTGGGTCTCTCATTTTTACCCCTCCCCCAGCACACCAAACGGTCTCTCATGACCTTAAGCTATTTATGAAGGACATGTCTGTAAAATTTGAAGATCATTAATTACCTAGAGTTTGAAAATGCCCCCAAACCAACTGCCAGTCAAGTGTGTGTTCTGTGCTAAGAATTTTTATCTCTACGGGACAATAATTCAAATCAGAGTCTAATGGTCACTATAATTCCACTAAAACTGCATTTCTAGCTCCTATACTTTGCTGAAGGTTCTTTAATGGTACTTTCTTCTATATACCAGTGTATTTACACAATGTTGATTTTTAGGCATGCAAAAGAGACTCCCTGCCTTTAAGTTCTTATTTTCAGACGATGAACTTACCCCAAGCCTCCCGGTGAAGGTTAGTGAATCATATTAGGTTAGGCGTACTTGACTTCTGGCCGGGAAACGAATATTTCCTGGACACTCATTAAAAAAAATTCAGCTCTAAAATATCCTTAAGTTATTTCCTATCCTTGTATTTGGCCATTTCTCTTAATTTCCACTGGAAAAGGGTAGACTGTAGAGGAATAACAATGCATCTGCATTTATGTGTCACCGTTCAGGTTTTTACGACGAATACATTTTGATGAGAAGTCAAATACAATGACAGATAACTTTGAACGGTGACATGAAAAGGCTCAGGTAAGTGATTTTCCATAAGGAACAAATTGCACCGAATAAATCTATTTAGCATTTAATAATAGCTCTTTATGCAACTTCGTAGCCAAGGGGGGGGGGCAGAGGGGGCAATTGCCCCCCCCAATAAGAATTTTCCGAATTTTGTTGGTACATTTGAAATTTTGTCGGTACATTTTAGACCGGCACCCATGGCATCTTATACTGACAAAATGTCTCAAGTAACGACGAAAATAAGCCAAGAAATAGCACTTTTTGAAGTGTAAACCCCTAAATTTTTCCAAACTCGCTCGCTTGACACCAAAATTTCGTTGACGGTGCTTTGCCATATTATCACAACGTTATGATTTCAGTAAAAGAAAAGAGAACTGCGTCATTTTGTGCTAACAAAATGTCCCAATAACCGACAAAATAATGCGAGAAATTGAACATTTGTGATTAAAAATGAGAAAATTTTCAAGCTCGCTCGCTACGCTCGCTCGCAGATTAACAAATACTTTGTAAACCTTTTTTTTAACCGACAAGTTATCAGTCATAAAAGAAAGGAAATTTATTGTATACTGAAATGTAAAAAGGAATCCGGTGGGACGGTAATCAAACCGGCATTGAAAAAGGCTTTCAGGAAAGAAATGTTTGTCAAACATTGTGACATCTGTATAGATTTCAAAAGGAGAAGAACTTCAGGCCAGAAGAATCAAATAGAAAGGGTGTAATAATGTTGATATATTTCTACCATGGCCGATTTTTTAATTGGGAATTCGCATTTTGTCGATCCATATCTTTGAGATAATGATATTTATATCCCCTGACAGTACCTGACACATGAAACTTACATGATGTTCAGGCGCTCGCTCGTTTCGCTCGCTCGCGCATAAAAACATCCACTTCCATATGTTATTGCCAAGGCAAACATAATGCCAGCAATGGCAGAAGTTACTGTTGCTTGCAACAAAAGAATGGAGACTTGCTCACATTCTTGTTCACAGATATATTTCTTTAAATAAATAGATATAGATGAATAAATAGATAAATAAATGAGTAAATAAATAAATAAACAAATCAATCAATCAATCAATCCATCCATCCATCCATCCATCCATCCATCCATCCATCAATCAATCAATCAATCAATCAATCAATAGATAAATAAATGTATAAATAAATATAATATATACAGGGCGTCAATCCATGTTTCGGATGGGGGGGGGGCAAAAGTGAAAAAAAAGGTAAAAAATTTTTGGCGCGCTCTCCAAATTGTAATACAGAGTTTTGCGGGCGAAGCGTGCCGAAAAATTGATGATTTTGTATTTTTAATAGTATTTTTATGCCATGTTTAATTGTTTTATAGTGCTTCCCAATGCTTTTTAAAATATATATATTTGCATTGCGTATTATGAAGTTTTCAAAATTATTGGGGGGGGGGGCAAATCGATATGTTTGCCCTCCTGGGGTGATTGTCCCCCCTCCCCCAGATCGACGCCTATAATGCGAAATCAATTTTGCCGTGTCGGTACATTTGGGTGTCTTGCCCCCCTAATACCAAAAAGCTGGGTACGCTACTGTTATGTTTAAAAATGTTTGTTTACATTTTTGGCATTCAGTGTTAAGAAATTGGACACCGATGCTTAGTAATTTTAACACACGACCTCTGAACATGCTTAAAAATTGATCGGAAGAAAGTGTTTAGAAAAGCATGTACTAATAACACACAGTTTTACAGTGTAACTTGCTAAACACAATTTTAACAGTGTAACTTGCTAAACACAATTTTAACAGTGTAACTTGCTAAACACAGTTTTACATTGTTATTCCCTAAACACAATTTTTGCAGTGTACGTATAGTTTAATAGGGTTATCATTTGATTTTTGGTACAGGTTAGGTTTTAAGGTTAGGATTAGGGTTAGGGTCAGAATTATGGCTGTGGTCACATTATAGCTATAAACAGAGTCATGTTCAACTTAACATCTGGTGACGGAAAATTGTCGCAGGAATACGTATTTGTCGCAGTAATTATCGCCGCAATATACGCCGTGTATTCTCTCTGACAAGCTACAGTATAATTTTTATGTGGTACGATTTGTATGATATCACTTCACTGTAATGTGAAGCTCCTTGAAGAAAAAATAACACACAAGTTTTCCATCATTTGGCACGTGTGGTATGTCTGTATGTAGCCATGAATCACTCTCACATAATTAATCGACGTTACCTTTGAGGTTAGTGTATCATGAGAGACAACATAAAGCTTGGTTTGTGACCCTGGAATTAAGGGGGTCCCGGGGGCGAATCGTGGAGACTTTTGCGTAGGCAGAATGAATACCCTTGGCATGAGAGGGCATGATGCAGACTTTTACTGACGTATATGTTTGATGTGAGGTGCCGAGGGTACATTATACCTGATAAAAAGAGCTTTACTTTCAAGAGATCATTTACACTGAAAAACAACAAAATAATGCTCATTCTTGAGAATACTTTTTATAGTGCTTCTAGTTATCAGTGCACCTAGTAAAATAGTCTTTTAGTTATCGGCGAACCTACTTATTCTAGTTTTCATGTCATCGGCGAACAAGGTCAAGAGGTGAATGCTAATGGAAATAATTCTTAAATGTTGTTAATTCGTCGGGGGAGTATTTCAGATATACATTTTCCACTTTTAACAACATTAATTTATGACACACGCTTTTTCCTGCACAAGAGTTTCGCCAGGTTTGTTTCCGCCCCCCCCCTCCACTCCCACTCGCCACATGGAATCACGATGCGTGCCATACTTTTTGTGTAGGTGTATGTATTGTTTTTATTTCAGTAAAATCAAACGTTAGATACGTTCTAAGAATGAAACGACCGGTTCCGTTTAACGGGTGAACTTTATTAACGATTGAGATCTTTTAACCCGCTTTCAACATCTAGTTCCCAGACGATTATTAGTCGAGTAATACACATGAATATCGAGTTACAATCGCGACTTCCCTTGCCAATAACCTGATGCCATCTTTAGAGATTTTAGTCTAATTTAAGAACTGGTTCCCTTTCCAGGAAATCTGAGGTGTTAGGCCTACTTTATATATGGAATCGTTTCAAAGTCGGTGTGCGTGTATGTGTGTGTGTGTGTGTGTGTGTGTGTGTGTGTGTGTGTGTGTGTGTGTGTGCGCGCGCGCGCGTGTGTGTGTGTGTGTTGTGTGTGTGTGTTGTGTAGGTATGTGTGTGTGTGTGTGTGTTGTATAGGTGTGTGTATGTGTGTGTTTGTATGTGTGTGCATGTCTATGTGTGTGTCTGCTTGTATGTGTATGTGTGTGTGTCTGTGTTTGCCTGTATGTGTAATTGTGTGTGTGTGTGTGTGTGAATATAATGTAATGTGAATATGCCATTTATGTAGACTTTACTTCCAAAACATATTACATTTTTCTTGTTTAATTGGTATAACCAAACATATTATTATGTAAATTAATTTTTTCAACTATTCTGTTAGCCTCCATTTTTTTTTATTAATGTAGTAATTTCCATTATTTTGTTGATTAATGTTTGGGAATGCAAGTCCTTTTTGCTATTTGTTCATTTTATGTTTCATTTTTTTTTTGGCTCATAAAATCTTCTTTAATTCAAAATGTTAGTTATGTACTACGTAGTAAAAATTAATACATGTACATTAAAATGGAAAAATAGATTCTGATATGTTTTCTGCTGTGTCATCAACACATTGTAAAAAAAATAGTTTTGAGAAGCAATGTGTTAAAAACAATTGTGTCACTTTTTTTTAAAAGACTCAACTGTTTGCAATTTCATCCTACATCGGATTGGCACTGTTTCCCGGTCAGAATCTTGTTTCCCCACCCAACCGTCCAGGAAATTAAATCTAAATTTTAGATTTCTTGCGTATACTTTATACACGAGAAGGCAATTTTATATCGGACGGTGTCAGGGAAATATGACAAAAAAGTGGGAAATATGCCAACACTGAAAGAAATTGATAAAAGGGAGAGTGGAAAGTGAAATCACTCCTTATACTTCCCTTTAAATGGGCTGCTACGTATCGGTTTGGTGGGGGATAACTCACGCCCAGACTGAACCCACTCAAGTTTGTCTGTCATGCTCCAGGAGAAAGGAAATCCCTCCAATAAAAATTCGGAGGTGTTGAAGTTGCAATAACCGTGACGCGGGGCGCAGACGATGTCTTTCGTTACGACGACAAATCTAGCAGTTGCTACTTGTCGATAGCGGGCGTGCGACTTGTTTAAAACATGTTGCCCTGGACATAGTAGTGGGGTTAAAAGAAAAAGTAGTTCTAAGCTTCCGATATGCAAACATACGCAAGCAAAAGTAAGATGATCTACCAAAAGCAAATACACCGTTATGTAAACTAATGAATAATGATGTTTTCAAGAACCCGATTAAAACGTATTTATTTTTCAATTATTATTCTTTACATGGAAAATTTGCAAATTAATGCTACGATTAATGCTGCATCGTGTTACTTCCGGTAATTGGGGATAACATGGTTGGTTGTGTCGCTGCACGGAAAGCGGTAAATTACAGGTTCGACTTCTATGGTTCTTTTTTCTGACATGTTTGTTAAGATTATAGATCACCAGTTGTGATCTTAAAAATACGGAGAGCATCTTATGAATGAATACAGTACATCAATGTTGCTATATAGTAGAAAACGAAGCAAGTGACAGAAGTGTCATTTAATTTTTATACATGAGAAATTTGTGGTTATCATTTACATCAATGTAATATCAAAGCAATTTGATTTGAATACATTTAAATAGAATTACTATCAAAATTTTGCCTGAACGGACAGCATGCTTAGTATGCTTCATAAACATCAGTAATTCAAATGTGAGTAATTTGTCACGTCCTTATGACCATGGCCCTGGGAAGCTGGGGTGCTGGGGTGCTGAAGCACCCCCAGAAATTTTTCAGGGGGTGCGCAACACCCCCTGCAAAAAGACGTGTATGTCTACTTGTCTTCACATTTGGCCGCAGAGCGACTTTTCAGCTGTTGATTTGGCCGCGAATTTGGCCGGTGGAAATTTTTGGGCCGCGAAAAAAGAATTCTGGGCCAGCGAAAATTTCCGTCAGACACCCCGCCCCGCCACTCCCCCACTCGAGCCGACTTTTTCAGCTGTTGATTTGGCGCGAATTAAGCCGTGGAAAATTTTTTGGCCGCGACTATTTTTTTTTTTGGCCGAAAATTTTCCGCGACCCCCCCACCCCCTCCACTCACTGACGTCTTTTCAGTCTGATTGATGGGCCGCAAATTTGCCGTGAAAATTTTTTTGTGCCAGCGAAAATTTTCCCGCCGACAGTCCCCCCCCCCCACTGAGTCGACTTTTCAGCTCGTTGATTTGGCCGCAAATTTGGCCGTGAAAAAACCTTTGGCCGCGAACATCTTTGGGGGGCCGCGAGAATATATATATCTGCACCGCCGGTGAAAAAATCGTTCCCAGGGCCCTGCTAATGACAAAGTACGGTAGAACAGTGGTGTAATAATCGGGGTTTTAAACAATCTCCTTTGCCTACTGTAGGCATAGTGGCACTTCTAAATCAGACTGCTGGCACACATTAAGTTAATCGACAGTCTGGGCAGTCTTCTGAGCAGAAGACCCGAAACAATGTTAGTTGAATGCCCGACAAATATTAATGTTCTATTTCTCTCGCCGTGCACTTTTGCACTTCCTGGCCTGGGAACACACACATTAGTCACAATGTATTCTTGCTGCCGCGTTCATTTTAGTATTTCAGTAACGAGACTTATTCAATGACCTCCGTGGATTATGGGGGAGAGGTAGGCTGCTATATGCTAGTCCAAATGAAACATCTATGATCTTACTTTTGTTACTGTAAACATAAATTCATTTCCACAGTCATGTGTTCTGTAAAAAAAAAATAGTTTACGTTTGGCCCAGGTAAGGCAACCTTGCGGTACCCCAAGCAGCTGCTGTTTTAACTTGATCTTTTATCACATTTGCTTTTTCGTCTTACTTAGTGATTTGTTTTACTTGCTTGAACATGTGTCTGACGTGTTCGATTTCTGTTCGCTTATTTTCGTATATTTCTACCATCTGTGCGACTGTTTTTGTTGTTTCATCTGCTACTGCATTTGTTGTTGGTGGTGCTGTTTTGGATGTTGTTTCGTATTATCGCATAGCTCTCAAAATATGTTTTGAGGTTTGTGAGCGTAATACATGTTTTGTTGGGAAACATAAATGAACAGATAACCCAAGATGATATAAAACTATAGGCGTACACAGGATTCTTCGGTAGGGGTGGTTGTTTGCTAGTTCCGACGGGAAGTTTCATTGCGAAATTATGACCGTTCACGACTAGACAGCGACACGACAAGCAAAAACAAAAACAATATTGTCGACGAGAACCAGTTCCCTGGCCAAAATGTTATCTAAAGTGGGGTGTTTTCAGCAAAAAGGGTATGATTTCAGTGAAAAGGGAGTGTTTTCCTCAAAAGGGGGTGTAAGACACCTCCCTTGTGCAAAATGGGGGTGTGTGGACACTCAAAACACCCCCTATGCCGATGTGAAGATCGATAGCTCACACTCGTGACACTGCAATGGCAAGTGTGTAACACTCCACTGCATAGACAAATCCGGTTTGAAGACCGTTGTTACCCGCTTCGTCCACCATAACTGCGTTCCATCCAAGACCATGATAATGATGGTTATTTCAATTTATACAATGCTTTTTTTTTAAAAAAAGACAGCGGTAAACATGAGCAATTGCGTCATATTTTGTTAAAGACATATAATAATAAATTTTCCAATTTTCAAAAATCTCAGCTTTATGATTTTCCATGCTACCATTGTCTCTGATAAGGTCTAAAAATGGAGCCCTGAAAAATTGCAATTCAAAACGATCACTAAGTGCTTTAAAGAACTGAAAACGAAAGCGGCCATTCTAGTTTTCCCCACAGACTGCTGTGTTGCAAAATTTTCGTCAGCTGACAATAATGTATGTGTCGATTTTTATCTGCAAATAATTTACATGTGAAAGCGTAGCTATAAGATATTTTGTGTTCTAGTGTATTTATTTCTCCATTCAAACACTGTCAGATATTTATGTCAAATAGCAAAGTTTGCCATTTTTTTTCTTTTCTTTTTTTTAAATTGGGCTTCCTCAATGTTATATAATGTCTTTAAGCCTTCAGATGGCCTACAGAGATGACGGAAGGACTGAATAGGTCTATATTTCAGAAAGACTGTGTAAGAAAAAGCAATCGGCAACTGAACAGCAGCTTGTCTTTAATTTTCATTCTAAGCAGTCCACAACATAATCCCCTCCTTGAGGCTACCGTAACTGTAAACAGTGGTTTCTAGAACTCGCTTCCAAACTCAAATGTCAGCTATACGCAGTATGCCATGGGAATACATGTAATTTCAATTAATTAACCAATAATTAAGTGAGGATATTGGTGACTAAACCAATGATTGAGTTAATTAATCAAATCAAGCTCTAATGGTTGGCAAGCAAAATATAGCTAACGTACTTGCACTTACTTTCATGAACTAATATTGGTATTTTCTATAAATAACCGGCTTAATGTATAGAAACAACAGCCTCATCCTTAAAGACCTTGAGGACTATATTGGTGGAAGTACTTAGTGCCAAAAAACTTTTTTTTAACTTTAAGAATAAATGCAATCTTTTATAAAGATTGGAAGGTTATGTATTACCTCTAATTGACAACATAACCCATCAAGATGTGTGTATTATGTCTTCGATATTGACATTACCTAAAAATATACTTGAAAAATGCCGTACGCCAGCCAACGTTTTTTCTTTATTTTTCAAGACGATACACTGCAAGATAAATTTAACACTTTATAACAGACCTTGCAATTTGACGTATAGTTGTATCATGCCAAATTACCTCATTGAGTAGTCAATGCAAAGCTAATCTAACAACCTTGAAAATTATTGTGAGCCAACTTTACTCCCCTTGTTCCTGTAATAGGAAGTGAATTGATTACATTATTTAATGCGAATCGAGGGGGTACAAATTATAAAATTCGAAATACTAAATGTTGAAGATTCTGCCAAGTTTCAGCCTTCTACGATTACACAATAAAATGATGTAATAGAATCCGTTGTATCTATATTTATAATTATATCCCTACTTTCCTTCAATTGTCACCCTTATGATCATCAATTGCAACAGACCAGGGCATTTTAAACCTTTTAAAGTGGCGTCTAGCCAGGATTTATTCTTGGTTATACAAGGGTAAATAGATTTGTTTCCCTTGAATGGCGTAAAGGTCGCACGCTCTTAACTCGTTAGGGGCAAAATACGAGATATCCCGGGCAGGAGTCTGTGGAGTATGCGTGTTATATTGAAATCAAATCGTCTCCAACGGATCAATAGATCATTCACAATGCACGGTGGGAAAGACGGGCAAGACGTAACGTTATTGACGCTAAAAAACCTTTACAACAGGTATCTTTAAAAAATATTAAACATTATGGTGCTATATATTATTTGAGGACTTAACTTTCCACAGGTTTGAACAAGTTGGACAATTCAGGGTTCTAGTTATGTTTAATGATTTTATTGCTAAATTACGAGATTGCTATATATAGAGTTTAGCAGATGGAATATGGGGTTATAGTTGTATCAAGGCTCTTAACCATTCTTAGAGCTGGAAAACATCATAACTCATGTTTTTATTTAAAAACACAAAATTTTCTTTTATCCCCTTTGATTTAAAAACTTCTGTTTAGTTAATTAATGAGAGATATGTTTTTATAAGACAATCGAAAGGTGGCGTGCAGCCTATAAAGCACACAACGGGCTTTTAGGTACGAACTACAACCCTTATGGGTGGGATCCACGGGCCCATATTAGGGCTCCGCCTAATCGACAGAAGGGGTGGGATATTGACGGTCACTGTTGGGGGTCCGGGGAATTGGGGCAAAGCCCCTGAAGGTCTTGGATTTTGTAAATGTCGAACCTTCACGATGACCTTTTTATATATAAATGATTGTTTTGCCACTTTCTTCAAGTTGTATTTCTATATACGTCTCACCTGCTCACGGGCTTGAAATAAAGAATACTAATTACTTCATTATGGATCATTTTTCTTACTTTTTTCCCAATATTGCAAGTATCGGATATGAGCTTTTAAAACCTTCACGACCTCATTCATCTGTCAAGCCCGGATCAACCTTGGGCTAGTTTGTTCGTGTTTCATGAGACAGGTATGTCAGGTAACATTCTTTATCAATAATTCATTACATTGATTGTACTCTGCAACATTCCGGAGGTTGACTCATATTTTGGTCAACTTTGACTCAGAATTTGGTTAAAATTGACCCTTTTCCGGGTGTGCCCCCAACGGATTTCTTTTCCGAGTCAGTCGACAGTCTGACCCGGGATTTTTAAGAGTGTATTGATCATTAAAGGTATACAATATATCGACTTCGAGGCGAAAACTTATCTGGCAGGCTGGTAGCTTAATGGTTACATTATGGGTCGCACACGCTTAATTACCTACGAAAATCAACAACTATTCATTCAACCCATCTCAAAATAAAAATTATTAGTTGTTAGACTGAACTGCTGAAGAGCTTCCAATAAGAGGTGAATTTGATCGGGTTTTGAGAATATTTTCTGGTAGAGCTTGAGTGAATCTTTATTTTTAAGACATATTAAGATAAAAGTGGATTTTTTCAAAACATTCTCAAGCGCCAAATCATACACTGCAAATTCGTTGTATGAAGCTGTGTAAAGTTGTGGAAAAGTTGTGTACTAAGTGAACCACACAACTGGGTTGTGTGGTTCACATAGTACACAACCCTACACAACTTTACACAACAACTTTGCAGTGTAAATGGGCTTAAAGTTATTGAGAGCAAAGATGGCGCTATTTCAGCACAATCATCAAGAGGAATAATTAATCAATACTGCAACCCGTTGGCTACACGAAACAGATTTGCTAGGTTATTACGGCATCTCGGAGGCAATGCATTGGTTGCATTTACGAATTTGGGAATGAGAAGGGCATTAATTCTAAACCTTTTTAGGAAAATAGCGCTGTCATAGAGCTTGTGCAGTTTTGACGATTCGCTCGATCTGAGGGCCTTAGAGTTTCATTCTCGTTCTCAACTGAAGTAAAGTTCTATCCCAGCCAGAGAAATCAGAATTTAGGTTAGGTGGCCTTTTGGCATTTATTAGCAGTGTCAGATATACAGAATCAGTGATCGCAAAACAAAAGTTAAAGGAAAATGTTCACTACAGAAAATGGTCCCCTGTTGAGAATGTGTTCTTAACTGTTTAAGATTTGTTTCTATGTTCATGCAAGCCACCAATATTAATGTTGTGTTATGATTAGTTAGTTACATTTTGGTTCTTTTTTGTGATTTTTATTTTGATTTATACATGATTTTATTTGTAATGTTTCCAATAGATGAAAACCAATAAAAACTAAAACTAACTTAAATAGATAGAAAAAAGTTCTATCCCAGAATCAGGGCCGAATCCAGAATTTTGGAGACTGGGGGCACCAACAGGGATATATTTTCAAGGGTTACAAACAAGTCTCACAGCGGGTTGGTTTAAAGGTAAATGACATGAGTGGAGGTAGTCCTCAACTTGGGGTATAAACTATTCTAGAATCAAGTAAACTATGTAGGGATTCTACTATGAAAATTTTGTAGTAAAAAATGACTCATTTTAAAATAATGTTCATAAGTATGCCTCGTAACAGACATATTTGTAGTGTAGCCTTCTATGGGGATTAGATCTATCGTGCCTCGATAAAATTAAACTACTGGCCTGTTCATGCTTGATTCTCCTTAAGTAAACAAACTCGAGACAAATCCTTCCAGCCAGGAGATTCACTCCAGCTGGTGTACATTTGGTTTATCTGTCAACCAGTTTTGTTCTAAATGCATGTTTTATTTCTCCCAATCATGTCACTGAGATTTAATACGCAGGTTAATGTGACACGCCAAAAAAAGTTGCATCCGTTGCATAAAGGGGCACGAGCAGTGTATTCCCCCCCCCCCCCCACGCTCCTCTCGGATCCGGGCTTGCACAATATTGGTTCTAATCTCCCCGAATTATGCACCAAATTTCGGATAGATTTGTTAAAGTTGATGTTACTAACACTGGCTCAAATGAATTTCCCTTTAGCCATGCACGCTGGTCACGACTTTCCATTTCTTGGGGGATTTGGCTGTAATTTCGGCGGCGGATGTTGTCCAACTACCCATGTCCGTCTTGAAGGGATTAAAGTGTTGATCTAGCGTTGGACACGAGTACTTCGTCGTTGACAGAAATCTCGTCAAGCAGCACTGGGGGATCCTGTGGAGTTAAAATTTATCATATGAAAATTTGTAAGGAGAAATTATGTTGCAATTGATTGTAGCCATGTTTGGTATGAATTGATCGATCTAAAGCCTCCAATCTCTTTGAATTATAATTAAACATGTTAAAGGCAGGGAATCTCATTTGCACCTCTTCCCGCAGTATACATCAAAAGATCATTCATGTCCTTAGGCTGTTGATAAAGGACATGTCTGTAAAATCTGAGGATCAGCATTTACCTAGAATTTGATGAATGCGTAAAAGACAATGACCGTTTAGTATTTGTTCTCAAGTCAGAGGCTAAAGAGGCTAAAGTTCTCAGATGACATTTTCTTCTTTATGCCAGTGTATTCATACAGTGTTAATTTTTAGGCTTGCAAAAGAGACGCTCTGCCTATAAAACATGAATGTTTACTCCAGGAAATCGTGGTAGTGATGACGAACAATTCATTTGTTTTCAGAGTGTTAGCCTTTGTCGTATACTCTTATTTTTGCTTTATGTTTGCAGATTTATCAGATATGATAGGGGCAGCAGAACTGACACAAACAATGATGTGGATTAAAACAGTTCAAATGTTTAAAGACATCAAAAGACCAGGGGGAATCGGTCTGAGTGACTGTGTCGTCATCTTAGTCCACAACCCTTTTCAATCGGCTTGACCACTTTGATAAATTTGTGAGATTCGCTTTATAATAATGAAAAGATACATAAGATATCAATATGGCTATACCTGATATCGAAGCCAAAAGAGGCTACAAGCACACATACACGTACACAGAAAGATACAGACAAGCATACACACTCACATAACACCTAAAGAGAGAGCAGAGAGAGGTGCTCTCCTAAAAAGTTGCAAAAAAAAAAAGACCCTAGAAAAACGAAGAAAAGGGTGCAAGGAGAGATGAATATTGGAGAGGAAAAGATAGACCAGAGGGCTGCGTTACAGTGGGGAACGCCTGACATTCCCCCATTGAGTTAAAAATACAGGTGTGTGTGTGTTGGGGGGGGGGGGTTAGCATCGAATTGAACTGCAGAATACCACTCCTCCAGACCGTATGACCCCCTTTTGGGGTTTGTGCAAAATCCTGGGTACAACACGGGTGTTCCCCTTCCCCTAAGATTTTACTTTGGCGCCGCCCCTGGAAATAGAGGTGGTATTATCGATGACTCAAGATCGGGTGACTTGCCCTCGGGAATACAACAGATTGAACAATATTTGTGATAAGTATGCAACCCGAAAAAGGCACTCTTGCATACCGAAGTGACGACCATTTTACACGAGTATTGACCCTCTTCTTTCTGAAATATCATTCACAATGACCATTGACCATTGACACATTTTATGGAACTTCCCAACGACCGCTCCTTTTCTAAACAAGACTGTTGTGTAAATTGAAAAAAATCATATTACAAAAATCCAATTCGAGTAAAATTCAGATCGGCAGTTTGTTGGGTCAGTAATGCAATGGGCCCTTTCTTTTTGAACAGACCCAAAATTGAAGGTTTAATATTACAATGAGCATCATCCGATTACAATATTTGTAAAAACAAAACAAAAATATCAAACTACAAAATGCAAAACAACTTGTGATTTTTCAGTTTTACAGAGTCTTGTCTTACAACATCTTCACGGTGATAATTTGTTGACATTTTGTCCTCCATCGACATATATAACTCGGTAAACATATTTTGTATTATCCAAATTGTTTTGAGTGATGATCCCTTTGAGGGCAAGGAATCTCTTTTTCACAGGAAAACATTACCTGTGAAGGACGTGTCTGTAAAATTTGAATATCATGGCCTAATTATCTAGAATTCATAAATGCACGAAATATGTCAAGTAGTTCAGTCTGTGTGCTATACCCATTGAAATTAGCAGTGTTGTAACCAAGTCATTTTTTCTCAAGTCAAGGCAAGTCGCAAGTCATATTTTTTACAAGTCAAGTCAAGTCGCAAGTCAAGTCAAGTCAAATCAACAAGTCAACAACATCAAAAATTGTGCCCCAGAATAAACAACTCCGCACAGTCTTTGCTGCAGACAAGAAAACACTTATTCAGATGGCCGTTGAATAAAAGAAAGGACATCCAGAGGGTCATTTTGACCAAGAATAAAGAGGTTTTTTTTTAATTTTATAAACAAAAACAAAAATACCTCACTCATAAGCATGCATACATGTAGATCAGGGTTGTAACCAAGTCATTTTTCTCAAGTCAAGTCAAGTCGCAAGTCATTCAGTCAAGTCAAGTCAAGTCACAAGTCATTTGCCCACAAGTCAAGTCCAGTCGCAAGTTAGAAAAATTGGCGACTCGAGTCTGACTCGAGTCCAAGTCACCGACTCGAGTCAACAACTCTGAAAATTAGTTCTGAGACATCATTTAAGCATTCATCTAATGATTGTTAGATGAATGCTGATCTGAATAAGACTACACCATGCAATTATTTCATGTTCATAAATGCACATGGTACACATTAGTAATTTGTCAATAAATTTCACATGCTAATATACAGCCATACAGGACAAGGAACTGGAAGTAGAATAGGAATTTTGATGCATTTGCTGCAAAAATTCAATAAATTTAAAATCTAACGGTCAATATTCTTCCCCCCAAAATAGGTGTCTTATTTCTATACTTTGCGAAAAGTCCTAAAATCCTTTTCGTCCTGTACACTAGACAGTTAATATACACAATGTAATATTAGGCATGTAAAAGACATGCACTACCTTGAAAGGCTAAGTGTCTCTTTGCACGCCTAAAATTTAAAATTGTGCAAATACACTGGTATATAGAAGAAAATGCCGTTTAAAAAGTTTAGCAAAGTGTAGGAACTAGAAACGTAGATTTAGTGGAATAATAGTAAACGTTAGACTTCGATTTGATGTTATTGTCTCTAGTGACAGAAATTCTACTAGTAGTTAAGTCTATTTTAGACAGTGCATGCATGTCTCTTTTTACCTCATGGACAGTGCCACCGACAGCTAATACGTCGATAACCTTACATTTCCTTTGTGCCTGACACATTCCAGCACAGAAGTAGGTCAACCGTCTGGTATTACATAGGTAATATTACATAGGTCTGACGTGAGATTTAAAACTGTGTATCTATAACATACACTATACACAAGTATTGGTTTTTACTCATTTGTCAAAATCTAGGTAATTTCTGATCTTCAGATTTCACAGTCAATTCCTTTAAAAATGACCTAAGGACATGAATCATATTTTGTTGTGTAATGGGAGGGTTACAAATGAGATTCCCTACCTTTAAACTCTCCGAGGCAAGGATTTAGTGATTCACATCGGACTATTGCCCTCTCCCATCAAACTTTGCGACAATCCCAGGGTACCGTGCGTGACGTGCGTACATACCCTTATTATCTTTATATGGGCAAACACTTTGCGCAGTCACACGTACCGAAGAATGACTGGTGTTGGAAACTAAGCGTTTGTCACTTGTGGCGGCCGTAATGTTAGTCTGACTTCCAGACGTTTAGATTAGCCCATCCTATATTGATAAGGAAAAAAAACTATCAGTCAACTGCTTTGACTAAGAGTCTTGATATACTATCTCTGCATCTTTGACTAAGAGTCGTCATATACTATCTCTATAATCATCGTGTGCAGAGGCCGTTAACTGTGTGTCATGTTCCTGTACAAAGACCGTTAATTGTATCCATTATGTAATATATTGGCGGTCTTCGCATAGGCACATAATATACAGTTGACAGCCTTTGCATAGACACAAGACGGTATACTATCTTTGCATCAACTAAGGCCAAGTGAGTGTACTTTGGGGGCAGAATACTATCGGATAGTTAGTGTACTCTGGAGGAAGAAAAAGTCGCATGGTCTAGAATCGAGACTACCATGACCCCCTTTCCCTCCCTTCCCATCTACCGGAGCCCCCCGCACCATTATATTTAGATTTTACGCACACCTTACTCACGCTGCGGTGTAGGGAGAGTCATGGGGGCCTCCATTTTTTGATAGGTCCAGCAGTGACCTTGGACAATGGTAAAGGTGGCGTGTACTTTTCGTAGATATCTCAGCATTGCTAAGTCATAGATGCCAAAGCACCATTGAAAACAAAACAATAACTAGATCTTCGAATATTTTGATGTACTATTTAACACCTTCTTGTGTATATGCTTATCATATTATTATCGTATTACTTGAATAATGTCAATTGTATTTTTAACTCTTTTTCCAGTTGATTGAAAGAAGAATGCAAAAAATAAATGCCATAAAATATAAAACATATTGAAATTAATGTCCAAAAGTATTCAAAAAAAATCGAGTACTTTTTACTCTGTTCTCATGGTTTCAGTGCGTCATCTAAGCGACCCTATCATGATTTACATAGTTGATTAAATTTGAGTTCATTGCTTTTAGAATAACATAGTCTATATAACTGAAGAAATATCAAGGCGTGTTGACAATAATCGTTTGTCCGATTAAGTGTCAACACATTGAGTAAAATCCGTTTCATTCCTTGAGATCTGCGAGGATAGGTTGTGTGCACCGCCAACAATGAGGGCGCTAATGGTTTAAATTTCATGGGAGTCGAATGAAAAATAACGTAAATGTTGCTTTCAAAAGTTTTCGCACACGTCCGTAACACCTATAACACTGAACGATTTTATTCAACTTAAAGTGATAGGCTAACATTGTGGAGCTTAAATTTACAAAAATGTCAAACTTTGATGTCTGCGCTACATAGTAGTATTCAAATGGACAAATTAACACCCTAGAATACAAAAGTTTGGAAAGTTATGCTGCCAATGGCAAGGTATGCACGAATAAACAATTAATACTCGGGGCGAGTACAAATAAAAAGCCTAATCTACACACAGTAAGTCTATGGGCGGAAATGGGCAGGTGAATCCGGTCAACTGACGATTTTCACTTTTGTAAAGCACTAAATAATCATTTTGAAATACAATTTTTTTTCAGGGCTTCATTTTTAGACCTTATCAAAGACACTTTGAGCGTGGAGGATTATGTAACTTACTTTTTTTCACTGTAGCAAATGTTAGCCAGTGGCTTTAATAACGATTATCGGACACGCATGCGCAAATAGACTTCGACCTTAGAGGACGTGCTGATAAAGTGGATGTGTTTTTCCAGGCCTTTGCATGATGGATGAGTCTATAATATTGGTGTAGATTCGGCATGCTCATTAATATTCATGAGCTTGGAAATCTCGTTCGGCCGATGACGAACGGCTCATTAATCTTAACACCTTGAAACAACTTGGTTACATACAATAAGATTACAAAATTACCAATGCTCGTCACCGAATCGCAGCTAGCTCTGTGGTTTGAGACGCAGTCTTCATATCTGAAGATTCTTAGTTAGAATCTTGTTGGAGGCAATATTTTCAAAGCTATTTTTATCATCTTTTTTTTAAGGTTGATTGGAGATGAGGTTTATTCTGTCAAACGAAACTTAGAAAATAAAGTCAGCTAGCTGCCGAACGAGATTTCCAAGCTCATGAATATTAGTAAGCCTGCCGAATCTACGCCAATATAGTCTCAACCTTGCATGATACGCTGAGAACCAAGTTATAATTAAAAGAATATAATCATTCGGTGGATGTTTCTTGAAAGAACAACTACACGAAGATTTATGCCATAAACAGTGACTTAGATTAATAGGCATGGATTACTGGGTTACAATGTGGGATTGTTGTTTTATAAATAAATACACAATGACATCTAAGTACTGGTCTGCAATCAATCAAAAGTTTGTCGTGTACATAATTCAATTCGTCGTTTGCTTACTATACTCTTGTTAAATCTCTATTATAAAGACCTGAGTTACAGGAGAATGACTGTCTATTAACCAAATATTTTGATTAGAGCAAAATTATGCATAAGAATGGCCCGAAAGTTTCTAGAAGTGAATCACAATGCAAACACCTGTATATTACCTTTTTAAAATTAACATGTATTTGTTTGGGTTTTTTTTCCCTTCAAATTATAGCTTATAACATTTTATGCAAAGAGACAAGAAACCATACCTTTGGTTTGATGTATTTGGGGGACTTAGGTTTAATTTTACAGCTATGAAATTTTCATGTATTTGTAGACCCATAAGGTTAAATCCTGATCGTACTATATCGCGGGCTTATTCTACCTCATGGCAAGTAGTTTGGTGTTGCAGACCATTCACGACTTTTTAAATTACAAGTTAAATTGTTATATAGACCTACATACATCAGGAAAAAGAGCAATAATAGAATGATTTGGGCCTGCGAAATAGACATGACTTTCTACTATTGCATCATACACAGTGACAGTTTGTCTCACTCGTTGAAATAACGACACTGGAGCTAATTTGGCAGTTCGGTTTAGGAATTCTTGTTCGTTGTCAGAGAGGGCGCATTTTGTAAGCACAGCACTCGGGGTCCCGAGTGAGTAGTATAAGTGTTTGGTGTACTGCGGCCGGGCACCTAGGAAAGTAAGATTTTGTATACATGAATGCATTGAAGTTCTTGTCTTTGACTTAAGATGCAAATTAGCTAGAGCAAATTGAAGAGAAATGACGGGGCCGTCGGGTATGTGGCAATCCACAAACAAAAAAAGGTGTTATGGTGAAAGGTCACGGGAAAACAAAGACCCCCCCCCCCCGAATGGTTCATTGTGCCGACAAAAGGGATGTTGCATAATTCCGGGGGGGGGGGGCTGTGACACCCTAAAAACATTCTGGTGCGCAGCACCCTAGCTAAATTTATTAATGAATAATTTGATGATTGTTCCGACAACCCCGGCAAATTCGCGCCTTATGTATTTACTGATTTACTGAATGCTTTATTTCACTGTACTTTTATATTTTTTGGATTTGTGGGCAGCTATTTAAATATTGCAACGTATTCTTCTTCTTTTGCAATTGCATATTCTGTCAGTGTGCAATCGCCGGAAATGATTTGATACTTCGATTTCAGTGCAATCGTTGAAGATCTGCAAGCTGGATTTGTTTTATTTACCTCATCTTTGCGTGGGTTGTATATAATCGCATGTGATGAAATGTAATGAAACTTAAGAGACTATAATGGGAGTCAGTATGTTGATTGTCTGATTGTAATCTAACTAAAATTACCAATTACCAATAAAGGATTTGCCTTACTAATTACGACGTATGCAGTGGCGGTGCAAGGATAAAATCTTAGGAGGGGCGAAACTGCAAGCCAAACAGCATCTGACAAGTGGGGTGGGGGCAGTGGGCTGACCACGACGAAAAGCATTTTTTTGCCAGCCAAATTTTCTTACTAACCAAACTGCGTCCGACAAGCAAGGAGCAGGGGGCCGACGACGACGACGACAGAAAGAAAAAACATTTTTGCCCGCCATTTTTTTTTTTTACTTTTTAAAAGCACTTTAATAATGATCGCGTTTTGAACTGAAGCATTTTTTCCAGGGCTAAATTGTTTAGACCTTGTTAGACATACATGTGCTACTAGCATGGATGATTATATATCTCAGATTTTGTAAACTGGAAATGGTATTGATCGATGCCTTTAATGATTTGAATTTTATTCATAAAGACACCGAAGTTCAAGGAGTGGTTTCTTTCTCACATAATAATAGAGGTCACCCTTACTTGCCAAGTCATGGGATCATGACTAACGAGTCATCGTCCGCTTGAGACAAATTCAATAAGGGCAACAGTTAGCAATCCTTACACAAAAAATGGGGTGTTAAATGAAATACCCATGGTGTTGCACCACATAGGTACGAGATGGGAATAATTCCAAACACCCTTAGTGTAAAAGGTTATACTCCTGGTGTTTGGAGTAGTTCTTTCGTTGTTTACATAACACCCAGAGGGTTGGAATTTAACACTGCATCTGGTATCTACATTGGGTAATACGGGAGGTGTTAATTTTGACACCCCAGTGTTTGACTTGTGTAAGAACCCTAGCACTCGGAACGATGGTCAATGCAGATAATGGGACTTGAAAGAATGTTATTTTTACAGCGAAATACATACTTCTAATATCCAGTACGTGTTGCTTTTTGAGATAATTGAGCTTAGAAAATTGACACTACATCTTCGTTTGCTAGGCAACATCAATGATTTAAAATTTAACACTGCTGTATTTGCAAAGAACAGAATACGGATTGAAACCAAAATATGACTAAATTATGGCCAAAATCTGTTGTCAAGGCAAATTGAAAGGATTATCTAAATATTTGTTATCAATAAAGTGCAATCAGTACTAAAAAATTAATTGAATATTACTAATTGGTTTGCATAATTATCATTATTTCATATAAATATATACATTTTATTGTATATGATTTTTTTTTAAACAATCGAATTTTTCACTCCATTTCAAGCTAAGTCCATTTGGTCTGTATGTTGTAAAAATTACAACGTATAATTGTGTCGGCGTGGGAGGTATATTGTGTAGTCAAATATCAAACTGTGCTATTTCGGAAAGGATGCTGATTGTTAACAGAATTACGACGAGTAGTATAATGATCAACTTTTTATTAAGATTGTTATGCTAAGTGTGCTAAGACGTGGGATATCAATGATAACAGTTTATTCGTCGCATTTCACATCTTAAATACAACTGTGATACTGTCCCAGAAAAATGGATGCAAGTCATGTTGCCATGGTAACAAGGTCGGATCGAATTAGATTGTGGTAACTACTTAGGCAACTTTTAGAGCTTGTAATCTCTTTCCCGAGCCCTACACGTTGAGCAAAGAGGCTAGTGAACTATGCAACACACAGAAAACACATGTGCAAACACACGGTCGTCTAAACGGCCAATTTTACATAATGCGTTGTTATTTGACATGGCATATGGCACGAAAATTTCGATGAGATTAAAGGCTAAAGCTACTGTCACACTGCGCCGTCTAACGATTTCGTCCGCCTCCGTCTAAAATATTTACCCCAGACGGTGTCAGACGGTGGCAAATGGAATACAATAGAATGGAACAAAACGGAAAAGCACCGTCTGTTGACGTCTAGATACGTTTGTAATCCAGTTGAAAAACGAATTAAAAAGTTCAATAAACGTTTAATAAACGTACGAGTTTGTTTTTCAGACGGAATCGTTAGACGGCGCAGTGTGACACAGCCTTACGATTTTTTTGAAGTGCGCATAACTCACAGCAGACGGCAAGACTAACCTTATAGACGAGAAATTGTTTAAAGGCAAGGTTCACCCTGACGTCAAGTTGGTTTTAATAAAAGCGGAAAATTGAGAGAAACATACTGATGAAAGTTTGACGAAAATCCACCAAAGAATAACAGAGTTAAGAAGTTTCGAAGTTTCAATTGTGTGACGTCACATGCGAGCAGCTCCCCATATGCCATGTAGTATAAATTCCATAAATTACGATTTTTTTTTAATGGTTCATGATAATTGATTTTTTTT
>JZLH01S0031246.1:88597-101281 GCA_001188425.1 Eucidaris tribuloides
CTGAACACCCACCGACATATGCCCTAACATTTCAGTAACATTCCTTGATCAGTACGCTTTGTCAGATTCGTGTTTTATATCAAAGAAAACCTCTGGAGAAGGGACACTGTCGGTAAAGGGTGGAAGAGTCCTTGAAAGGCAGGTGTTCTTTCTTTTCAGTTTTCAGTTGGCTTGAGCCTACTTTCCTTCCGTAAGATTTCCTTTTTATGATAGATTTGGCAGTGTTCCAAATAACCATAAAGGAAGGATATTGTTTTCAATTGTTCACTTGTCCGAAAACTATCAAAATGATTCCAGCTGCTAAGAATTTTCATACAATTGAAATTAACAATTGAATTTGAAATTGTTAAGAACTTTGAGAGTATGTCGCTGTTTTCTTTCACTGCTCAAATTGGATTGTAATATGCCGTACGGTAATAACACTGGTGAGCAAATGTATATGGTGCAAATAGTCTCGAATTGTGTACATTATCACCATTCGTGATAATTATAGTGTAGATTATTTTCGATAATCATTTGGGAGTATTTTGGGTGCGCGACTCAAGATTTGTCAGGGAAATTCGAAAATATTCGGACTGAAGCAGTTCATATTCGCCCGAGTCACTTATGTATTCTTTCAGCTCATTGGCCATTAACTGAAATCTTTGAGCCGCAGTACTCCCTATCATTAGGAATGATGACCAGGTACCTTTAACATTCTCAGAACCACTGAAAAACAAGATATGTAAGTGAAATTTTGAATAACATTCTTGTACTTAAATCGTTTAAACTAATCCATATATGCACTTTCAAAACAATGTATCAGCTTCCATGGTGCTATAAAATGAATTCATGAATGGATTTTACGTATGAGCCCTAAAGAGACAAAGTGGGTCAACCCACATATGTACAGTTTGAAGAAAACATACTCTCATACGTGTAAAGTCTAATAAAGACACTAGGTTTTCTTATATAGGTTCTAGTTGTCTGTAGATGGTTACATCCTAGAATTTTGATAGTGATTCTAGGACATCTGCCCCCTGGACATCTACCAACCGGACAATTAATCCACGGAAGTTTAGTCCTCGAGGGCAGTTACCACACTGGAAAACTAACCTCTAGGTCAATTATCCCCAGGAAATTTACCCCCAGGACATTTACCCAGGACAGTAATTACCCCACGGATAATTACCACCCAAAACAATTACCCCCGTAGAAAAATACTGCCCCCATGACAAAAGGGCATAACTGACATTTTTTTCTTCAAAATTGAGTTATATAGTGTAGGGGATTCAGTACATCACGATAAACACGCAGAACAAAAAATATTAATTAGAAGTGTCCCTTTCCACTCATAATCCGCTTGTTAAAAGGACACTGAATAGGGCTTTACGTGTTGAACAATATCTCCAAGTCACCAAATGTCAGTTATGCCCTTTTGTCATGAGAGGGGGGGCTGGGGGCAGAGAACCGCACAGCGACATTAATCTCTTAGGTAAGTTACCCCTGGAAATTTACCCCAACCATTACTCCTCGAGGACAATTACCCCTCGGAATTTACCACCAGATTTCTCTAGGAGCTTCAGGGCATGGTCCGTAGTGAAATTAATCCAGGGGGAAATCTCTCGCGAGTGCTTGTACAGGGGGCAATTGTTTTGGAAGTCTCGGTTCCAGACCATCGCGACTTTTTCTTCCTCCGAGCAGGAGTGCGGGGCGCTAGCACCGGAAAACTAGCTTAGTTCAAGCACAATGCAACTGTTAGTAGCCTAATTTCTCTTAGGAAAATAGGATAAGTTCTTGCGTCTGGAAGGCCGACTATTGTTTATGGGTGGTAATGTCATTAGGGTGATTATTCCTGCGGGGAAATTATCTCTAAGGGAATGTGCTGGCTGTAATTGTCCGAGAGGTAATTGCCTGGTTAAATGTCCAGGTGTGATGAATGGCGCCTGACAGTATACTCTAATATATTATAGCTATCGCCGAAGGGCCCGATGAGTTATGCCATGGCGTGGCGTCCGGCGTCCGTCCGTCCTTCTCCGTTCGTCGTCTTCCGTCTCTGTCCGTCCGTCCGTCTTCCGTCCTCGTCCGTTCCACAGTTCTGAATTAAATGCTTTTCTCGTCATTTCTCAAATCCGTTTTGATTCTGATATTGTTCATATGATAGGGGCTAAGTGGGGGATTTAAAATTCTACAGCAGAGTCGTGAAATTCATTATATTTTAATTTATTGCAAATTATTCGAAATCACAAAATGTTTTCTCCTTCTTCTCACCATTTTGATTTTGATGCTTTATTTGTAGGCTGAAGTTATGCAATTAAACTCTACACAGAATTTTAAATTTATACTCCATTGATTATTATGGTATTTATGCAATGTTTATCCAAAATAACAAAATTGCTTCTTTCCCACATCTTCTTGAACCGATTTTCATTCTGTTTGTGTTGATCTAAGGGCTAGGTGGGGGCTTCAAAGACTTCTGCACAAATTTTAGAAATTAATATCAATTATGCAAATTTAAATTAATCATTATGCAATTTATGCAAAATTTTCGAATCACAAAATGGCTGTTCTCCTTCATTTCACTCACCAATTTTAATTTGTGAATTATTATGTGTTGTAGGCTGAGTAATGCACATTAAGTTCTACACAGATTTTAAATATACTCCATTAATTATTATGTAATTTATGCAAATTATTCAAAAATAACAAAAAATTGTTCTTCTCTCAGCATTTCTTGACCGATTTCATTATTCTGTGTTGTTTGATCTGATAGGGCTAGGTGGGGGACTTCCAAGACTTCTACACACAATGTTGAAATTAATCATTATGCAAATTTAAAATTAATCAATTATGCAATATTTATGTAATTTATTCAAAACACAAATAAAATTTAAAAAAATGCTTCTTCTCTTCATTTTCTCACCAATTTTAATTGTGAATTACTTTATTTGGTAGGGCTGAGTTATGCACACTTAATACTTCTAACACAGAATTTGAAATTAACTCATTACATTAATTATGTAATTTATGCCAAAATTAATCCAAAATAACAAACAATGCATTCTTTCCACATGTCTTGACCGATTTCAATTCTGTTTGTTTGATCTGATAGGGCTAGGTGGGGGCTTCAAGACTTCTACACAATAATTGTGAAATTAATCATTATGCAATTTAAATTAATGCATATTATGCAAATTATGCAAATTATCAAATCACAATAAAATTAAAGAAATGTTCTTCTCATTCATTTCTCAATTTTTGATTTAGTTTGCTTTATTCGTGGTAGAGCTAAGCTTGGTACAGCTAATCTACCAGAATTTTTAACTGTTGCATCATTAATTAAGTATTTATGGAAATTTTGCAAATGAAATTCAATAACAGAAATTATATCAGTTTTATTCATCATCAGTCTATTAATTGGGTTCCTCAAATGTCTTTTCAACAAAAATATCAGTATTGGAGCCCCGGAGGGAATCCGGGATCAATCATATATATTCATGTAGTTATGATTATTTTTTTATATTATTATTTTTTTTTTTTTTTCATTTCCCTTTCAGGTGCATGAAACTAATCTTTTTCTCAACTCGATTTTTTATACTTTACATGTTCTTCCGAGACATCAATTTTTTCTCTTGCACCAGTTAAAATTGTAGCCAATGAAATTTCGGATTATAGTGATGTTGCGGAATCCGATGGCGCTACGTCATTGAGTTTTCTAGTTTTAGTTGACGGAATTCTCGGTTTAACTCTCAGTGCCTGATTTTTAGTATGCCTCTCTCTCTCAAATAATTATTACACATTTCAGATGTGGGCTTCTATTAGGTCCTGAAACGGTAAGGGCATTGACATGATTGGGAGAAGTCAAACTGCACTAAGAAGTAAATAGATTGAAACATATACTAATGTATATATCTCCTGACTGGAAGGTTTGTGTTGAATTTGGTTACTTATGGAGAAATAATCGTTCAGTTACTATTGTTATCTAAATAGGGGGTTTCAAGCGCCGTGATATTAACGCGTATACGCGCTGCGGTAATTGGAAATTGTCGTACAGTGAGGAAAAATGTTTTACGCATCCGGGAACTTTTGTATTTTTCAGTGTCTGACTGATGTGTGTGTGGCTAACAATTTGATCCAGTTTTCCACCTAAATAATATATAACTAAAGGTTAAAAAATCACACTGTATCATCATGATCGTCATTCCTGTATAATGTGTGTGTTTTGCTCAATTTACTAAATTAAGAGAAAGATATGAATTCTGATGGATGAGGGGAATAACACGTCTCACGAAGAATTAAATCAGTGGGTCGCCATTGACAGACGAGATTATTTGGAGAGGATTCAGTTAAATTTCTAATCTGATAATTTCTAGTGGATTTAGATAACAATGATAACAATGGATGGCTTATTTTCGGCGGACACAGAAAATATTGTACTCCTTATGAAAATATCGGACTCGTCTGCGACTCGTCCGATATTTGTCACAAGTCGTACAATATTTTCTTGTGTCCACCTCAAAGCCATCCAATATTATATAAGTATTGCATTACTCTAGTGCCGTGATTGATCCCATACAAAACTTCACAACAAATTCACCTGTCACATTAAGTACTGAGAGTGATTAGTTAAAAACGTAGTAATCATTTGATCATGAAATTAAAACAGCAGAGGCCTTGAACGACGTACTTGATTCTACAGTAGATTTATTCTCAAAGTAAGAATTTCTTCCAATGCTGATGTTCACCTTTAAATATTACGGGAGAAATGGTATGCCTGTCAATACTGAATGGTCCTTGTCAAGTATTGGGACAACTGAAAACAAACGCATCAGTTATATCCATATAGTGTTGACATATTCCTCGACACACCTTTCGATCGCTCAAAGTTTTTGTCTTGTCAAGGTTGGACCGTTGGCAACAGGGTTATTATTTTACTCGTGAAGGTTGTATGACATATTGAATTAACGCGGATTTATAGCCTTGGCTTCTAAAAGGTCAAATGTTTATACTCCAAATGGGGAGTGAGTATAAGTTCACGACTTATGGGGGGGGGGCCTGAGAAGAATATGTAAATTTATTTCTCCCTCTATGAAATGACCATTGTTTCAGAAGCTGGCAGGAGATCCCAATAGTTCTTTTAATATTCTTTCTTTTGTTGGCCGGTCCAGGTAACGAACCGCCTCCACAATCTCTCGATCTGTTTGATCCATGTAGACACCCATGAATAGCAAAATTGAATTAAATTTGACCGAAATTCATTTGCCATTTGTTATTGCTTTCAAGGAAACTTGTTAACTTTTTTATTTGCAATAACAGATTCGTCGCAACAAAGATGATAATACGATGTTTTGACAACCATTTCTGATACATTCACACAGATATACGGTACTTTTTCTATTTAAGATGAACCATTACGTTTTACATATTCACGTGACAATACATGAAAGGTTAATGAATTGAGAATGTCCTTTACATATGACATGCATTATTAATATATGCTAATGTTTTTTTTTTGTTTTGGTTTTTTTTTTGGGGGGGGGTTTGGGTAAATAGGGGGCTTTGCAGATATACTTGAAGAGAGAGATAATTCCGACCCCACTCTGGCGAAGCATACAGCGGCTCGCGAAGCGGTTATGGTCCATTCAATACGTCGCGGGCAGTGCGAGAGCAGATAGGTAAAGTATGTCCGTAGGCGCGATATGAATGCATGCCGCGTAGGGGGAAATGAACAGTTTGCAGGTGGCAGCCCTGATAGAAGGCATTCAGCACCACGACATTGACGAGGTGTGACATTTCGTTAGTTCTGCCTCTATGGCGCGCTTTCTCTGTCAATTAGTTTGAAATCATTAGCTTCCGGATACCAATGCATCCTACGTTTGCCGCCAGAGCCCATCCACTAAGATGCGACGCAATTGTTCATCCCCCTAGCCTCGCACCACACCATCCCCACCACAACACAGACACGCTCCCTCAACACCGACCATCACGATCACGTGGACTCCCACACTTCACCCACACCACTCACCTCTACATCACTACACCTCAAACACCTCACGCTCGCATCACTCTGCAGCCCCACTACTACCCGCTCACGCTCGCTACCACTGCAAGCACCACCTCAACACCCCCCCTCCCGTCACTCACACACGCTTCTGGCCAAACGCTATCCCCGCCCCTCCGTCCCTGGAAATGATATGTATGAATGAAATTTCCAGCAGCGGAGAATGTAAAATAGGCTAATTCTACACACAGTAGGTCTACTGGAGCCAATGGGCATGGGAATCCGGTCCAAGCTGAGTGGCTTATAGATTTTTACTTTTTTAAAACACTACATCATCATTTTGAAAGATACATTGTATACGTGGCTTACATTTTTAGGCCTTATCAAAGACACTTAGAGCCATGTAGATTTATGTAAGCTCAACCATATTTCTTAACTGTTGTCATTGTTTCAGCCTGTGCCCTTACGAAAAGATGTGATGACAACGTTATTTAAAATTTGCTGTTGTCTTATTTCTTGCAACGGAACTCATTTTCAATGCATCATTGATTTCGCTTTAGAATGCCGCGGTAGTGGATGCGAGTGTTTTAAACTGCAGGGCTGAAAATCGATTTGTGGATGCAGTCAAAAGTTAATTGTAGCCAAGGAAATCTTCTAACTCTCTTGTGTCACGCTTGGGAAATGCGAAAGGAAAGGGAATCCTGTGACAAATTGTAAGCATAATAAAGATAGCAGTTAAGCCAAAGTTAGAATGTTTAAATTTAAGAGTTACGTGAGTATTCGCACATTAATTCAAAGGGGAAACGTGCCCCGTGTAAGCGATGTGGTTATCTCTAATAAATCTCATTAACACAAAGCAGTATTACAACTATGACAAAGCTATATTCTTTGAATGAATATGACAGCACTGTGAAACAAGATATAAGAATCGATTTTCAGTGCTGATTTTGGTACGGAATGCGCAGCAAGAGGCATAGGCTTAATTGTAATCAAGTATGCAGCCATAATGATTAACTGTGAAATCGAATATTCTCCGACCAATTAGTATAGGCTGAAATCAAATCTAATGTCTAGATTTAGTATACACACATCTAACACGTGTATTGTCTCCATTTTTCATCTATTATTAGAATGGGACGTCGCAAGCAGCGACACTTTAATAGCGACCGAGTTAACACGATGTTCTAGACAGCCATGGGTATAACACAACACCAACGTTAGTAAACTCAGCCGTTTGTCCATGTTTTGTAGGCACGCGCAGTACCTAAAACTGCGCTATATGCATCATTTTTTTCATGTTTTACTAGGTGTTCTTTTTAATGTAAAGTTATACACTGCCTTGATGATTATGAACTTCGTATACAATCGTTCATACGCTCGTGCCGATGAGACATAGCTAGTCACCACTTAGGATCGTAGGATAACAGGTTGCATTAAGAAAATATCCTCTAGAGATTTGACTGACTGGTGGATTGTTTTGCGCCATAGGCATATCTCCCTAAGGACTCGATATAATACTACAAGAACCTCCTCTATGGTGTAATTATATATCGTGTTTTGGTTTGAATATTTCATGTGTAAATGGACCTCTCGACGACTATGAGCAGTGGTGTAATTTTCGAAATCGCTGTACGCTTGCATCAGAACAGGAAACAGCTTTTTAGATCTCGGTAAGATCTTATACAGAAACATCATCTAGTCTTAATGATAAGGCGGCTACGTTCTTTGTTGGACCGAAGGGTTTGCGGAAGCGGGCATATCACGTAGCTGTTTTGCCTTTCTGATGTATAGTGTGTACTCGCTGGTAAACGGTATGGAATCAAAAATGTAGAGGTGCAAGGAGTCGGTGATGTAACGAGCACTCAAAATGCTACGGGCGAGATCTAAGCCCTGCAAATTGTACGGACGGAGCAAACGCAGAAAGGGCACATGGAAGTGACGTCATCATGAAAACAACGTACAAAATGTGTTGCCCTACAGCTGCCGGAAGCTAAAGGCCGTGGTTCGATAAGGGGACGTGGAAGTCATCCCACGACGTATCGTAATTCTTCATCATTGGGCATTTCGACGTCAATTGGCAGCGGGAGTCATACGAAAGTACCAAAAAGCGCTGGCGGACAGCCAGAGAAAATTCTGTACTCGCGGAAGGAAATCTGCTAGAGTTGGCCATACCACGCTGATGAGCTGTCAGCCGGGAGATTGGGACAAGGAATTGTGATCATTATACAAGGCAAAGAGAAGGTATTCCAAAGGCAGCCGTTATCAAAAGGAGGAGGCCGATTATCCCATTGGAATACATCATCTTGGTTACCAAATGCGGCGCAGGTGGAAGACTTGTTCGTCGCATTTACACCTCCAGAAGTCTACTGCATACACATGGATGGAAAGGCCTCATGAGAGTTCATCAGGCGTGCGGTGGATTAGCCAGATGTTTCGATAAGTCTTCATAAGGCAACCAAACTGGAGACCGCGCGGTCGGTCATCCAATACAGAGGATTCAGGCGTTCTCCAGGCAGATATCTTCAACTGCATGCGCGACCTCATGAGGTATGAACCGATGCGCAAGTACGTCATCAAAACCTCTGCGGTCAACAGACTTTTCGCCTTAAAGACCAATCTTGAGATTGTCCGCAGTTAAAGGCATTCAAACGGCCGAAACACAGATACACAGCGTCTTTTTCCTGAGGGCAGAAACGAATGGTTTGTGGGGCCGAACGAAATATCACGCACAAAATTGTCGATGGGGAAGTTACAAAAACTGAAATTGTGAACCCCTCCTCTCTAACACATTAAGATTACTCGGAAATGCTTATTACGCAGACCGTTAGTAGACGTTTGTAAGTGATGTACTTCATAGATAAGGAAAGAAATAAAACGTACTAGAGATATGCCTCTACTACCGTGGAGGACATGGCGAAGTAGCCCGGACGCAACATTTCTGGGTTTAACTATGAAGCAGGTATCCGGAGTAGCCCCTCGGCGCGATATACCTCATGTCGACATCGCCGACACACAGTCCCGGTTTATCCGACTGGACGCGGCTCGTGATGAACATCTCCACGCATGTGTCGGAATGTACGTGCGAGAGTTTTGTGTCATTGGCCGGATACTTGTCTTACGTATCGCGACTCAACCTCATTTGTTGCGTCAACAAACTTCATACGACTTTGACCCAATCTGCTATGCAGTGTTTTTAGAAGAAATGTTAGACTAATACCGAAGCAAGACTGCGCAAAGCAATTACGGATTATTTTTCCACATTGACCCCCATTAACCAATCTGTTTACTGAACACCCCACCGCATATGCCCTAACATTTCCAGTAGCATTCTTGATCGAGATACCTTTGTTTGTAGAATTTGTGTTTTGATATTCAGGAAACCTCTGGAGAAGGGGACACTGTGCGGTAAAGGGTGAAGGAGTCCTTGAAAAGCAGGTGTTCTTTCTTCTCAGGTTCAGTTGCTTGAGCCTACTTTCGCTTCCGTAAGATTTCCCTGTTTACTGGATAAAGAAAATTTGGCATGTTCGCAAAGTAACATAAAGCGAAGGATGATTGTTTTCAATGTGTTCACGGGTTGTCCCGAACACTAGTCAAAGATGATTCCAGACCGTGCTAAGAATTTTCATACGAATTGAAATCACCCTTTGAATTTGGAAATTGCTTAAGACTTTGAGAGTACGTCGCTGTTTCTTCACGTGCTCGTCAAATTGATTGTAATTTGCACGTACAGTAATAACCTGGTGAACGAAATTGAGCATGGTAAATGGTATACTGTGTGGCAATAGTGACTCGAATTGTATACATTGTCCACCATTGTGATAATTAATAGTGGTAGAATTATTTTCGCATGCTCATTGGAGTATTTGGGTGCGCTGACTCAAATTTGTCAGCGGATAATTCGGAAATACGGCGAGCGATATTCCGCCGAGTCACTTATGTATTCTCAGCTCTAATTGGCCATTAATCTGGAAATGCTTTGCAGCCCAGTACGTACTCATATCATTACAGAATGTATTGACAGGTACATTAATATTCCTCAGAACCAACTGGGGAAAAACAGAAGATAATGTAGTGAAATTATTGAATACACATTCTGTACTTAAATCGTGCTAAACTAATTCCAATATATGCACTTTCAAAACAAGTTTTCTATCCAGCTTCGTCATGGTGTTATACAAAGGATTTTCTGAAGGATTTATCGTATGAGCCCTAAAGAGACAAAATGTTGGGTCAACCCTCAATTTATGTTAGCAGCTTGAAGTTAAAACATACTCTCATACGAAGTCTAATAAAGATCACTGGGATTTTTCTTATTTAGGTTCTAGTTGGTCTGTAGATCGGCATTACATCGCTAAGATTTTGAGTGATCAGAGATATCTGCAGCCCTGGACATTCTACCACCCGGACGATTATATCCACAGCACGGAAGTAGTTAGTCCTCGTAGGACATAACTCCGAACTGGATCTAACTCTAGGTCAATCCCATGGAAGTACCCCCTTGGACAACAATACGAAGACAGACAATTAACGCGCCGACCACCACTCGGGATTAATTACCAGCACGATACTCCAGCGGAAGTAAACGGCGAAGCCGCATGACACAACCAGCCGATGCTCCAACCACGTACTGCACCCACGAGGAGAACTAAGTTAGATAAGTTGCCAGTCATTGTTCGAAAACAATTACCCTCCATCGGAAACTGCCTCGATTGTCACATCAAGGTGCGCTAACGTCCGTATAAAAAATATAGTACTAACGAAACAGAGCTTGGGCATAACTGAACAGTTTTTGTGCTTTCAAAATTCATAGTTGGCTAGGGGACGACTCAGTAGCGATCAGCAGTAGGAAACAAACAGAACAAAATATTAAGAAGGCTGGGCAGTAAACACTGACATATTTTTTACAGAAATTATAGTGTTAGGGCACTACAAGCTACATACGATATAACATGTAGAACTAAAAAATATTAATTAGAAGTGTCGCGCTTTGTTTATTAACCCCGCTGTTTAACAAGGACACCTGAATATGAGGCTTTACGTGTTGAGCAATATTCCAAAAACCACTAATGTCAGTTTTGCCCTTTTGTCATGAGGGGGGGGGGCAAATACCACAGGACAATTAACTTCTAGGTCCATTACGCCCAAGAAAATTCACAACGCCTGGAAAATTTAACCCCCAAAATATACCCAGGTACGAGGCACATTACCCCTCTGAAAAATTTACACACCACACAGATTTCGTGTAGAATTCTTGACCTTCGGGACATGGTCTAGTAGTAATAATACAGGGGGTAATATTCTCCGAGTGGCAATTGTAAGGGGGCAATTGTTTTATGTGTAGTGTCCGGTTCCAGACATGCGATCTTTTCTTCACCTCCGGAGCAGGAGTGGCTGCGAGTGTGGAGCACCCGAAAACTAGTCTTTTAGTTCAAGACAAAGTCAACTGTTAGTGAGGCCTAATCGAAATAAGGAATAATTCCTTGGCGTTGGAAGCCAGACCTATCGTTTTGGGCTGGTAAACGTGTCTTAGGTATATTATCCTGCGCGGGTAATTTTCCTAAGGGTAATTGTCGCTGGGTGGTAAATTGTCCCGAGAGTAGTATTGTACCGAATGGGTTAAATGATCCGGGTGGTGAATGCATGGGCCCATGACAGTATACTCTAGTATATTTATTTTATGTTTGAGCGGAATTATCCTGGTTTTACTCTCGTAGCTTGGATTTTTAGAATGCTTTCTTCTCGTCGAATAATTATTACGAACATTTTCCAGATGTGGGCTTGCTATTAGTTCCTGAAACGGTAAGTGCGCATTGAACTTATGGGAGCAGTCAACTGCGTCAAGAGCACATAGATGAAAGCATATTCTAATTTATGTATTGCTCTGACTGGAAGGTTTGGTGTTGAATCTGGTACTTGTGGAGAAATAATGCGTTATATTTACTAGTATTGGGCATTACTCTAAGTGCCGTGATAGAATTGATCCCATACAAAACATCACAAATTCGCCTGTCACATTAAGTACTTGAGAGTGATTGGTTAAAACTAGTAATCATTTGACCATGAATAGACAGCAGAGGCCTTGAACGACGTACTTTGATTCTAAAACCGTACCTCCTACTCAAAGTTTTATTGCAACATACACTATGACGCATGCATTTTGAGTTGAAGGGTCTTTCTATAATGATGTCCTTCATGAAGTTTATAATTGGAAAATAACACTTATTTGAAAGAAAGGCAATGAACAATTGTTTTTCTTTCCTTCTCCATGGCGGAGAGATTATCAAATGCAGGCCCACCCACGGCAGGGGGGCTGGAACATAAAATTTGAATTTTTTCGCCTCCTATAGGGTGGGTTAGTTAATTCACACTAGTATGGTAATTCGGTTTTATATTTTCTGTAAAATGGTTTGGATGGCTTGGAAAGACTTCCAACACAAAAAATGCCATTGTGATTTCCTTTGACACGCGTCTCAGAAAGAAGACACCACGCCGCAAAGACGAAAGCGCCTCTATCTTCATAAGATAGTGATAAGGGAGAAATACGCCCCATATTTCAGAAAAGACCTCCTCAATTGTAATTTCTTATTCTTTCTCAATTCTAAAGGCGGTTTTATTATTGCAAACATCCTAAAATTTGCTGTATGCGACTTTTAGTATACATTTTGATATAAAGATGTGGAGAGAAGGTCTCATCTTTATTATTA
>JZLH01S0031246.1:101306-112208 GCA_001188425.1 Eucidaris tribuloides
ATGAATAAATTTGATATGTACTTTTACTGAAGTGAGATTTAATTAATAGACGATGATACGCGATAAGAAATAAGAGACAATCTGAACAGTACATTTCCAGTTCAACGTTTATATACGCTTTTATGTTGAACGTTGAAAAGAAATAACATGTTCAAGTTACAATAAAGACCCGGCTAAGCTGACATTTTCTTAAGCTGAAACTGATACTTAAAAGTTCGAAGTTTGTAAAGTGATGCAACCTGAGGACATGATCTCCTTGACGGACAGTCGTTTATAAAACGAATGTTTTAGCAAATATTTTCTTACGTATCTTGGAATATTGTTAAACTGTGAGGTTAAAACATCTCCAACCTTTCTTTTTGTACTTTAAATCACAATGCTGCATAATGTCATACAGAAAAAAAACATAAAAAATGTTGGCTATCTCTAAAATTTGATAATAAACCTACCTGACACTTGTGATATCTTTGTTTCTGTCCATTTGTGTATATAAAACGTGGAGCGCAATGTTATAAAACACGTGTGTGTGTGTGTGTGTGGTGTGTGTGTGTGTGTATGTGTGTGTGTGTTATGTGTGCTGTTGTATGTGTGTGTGTGTGATATGTGTGTGTGTGTGTGTGTGTGTGTGTGTGTGTGTGTGGTGTAATGTGTGTGTGTGTGTGTGTGTGTGGGATCGTGTGTGTGTGTGATGTGTGTGTGTGTGTGGTGTGTGTGTGTGTGGTGTTGTGTGTTTGTGTTGCAGGCTGTGTGATTTAAAGTGTAGGGTATGTCATAGTATATTTATTCTTGATTTTGGAATTTTTTTATAAAGTAAAGGTCGTAACAAAACTTATTGTGTGTGCCAATCGCTACGTGCACGTATGATATATTATGTATGTATGATTATGTTGTGCTGTGTGTATGTATACTACTGTATGTATGTAAATGTATGTATATTGTGAATGGAATGGATGGATGGATGATGGATGGAAGGGTGGGTGATGTGTGTACGTGTGTGTGTGTGTGTGTTGTGTGTGTGTGTGTGTGTGTGTGTGTGTGATGTTGTGGTGTGTGTGTGTGGTTGTGTGTGTGTGTGTTGTGTGTGCAGTGTGTGCGTGTAGTTGTGTGTGTGTATGTGTGTGGTGGGTGGGTGGGTGGAGTGGGTTGTGTGAGGTGCGTGGCGCGCATAGTATCACACGTGTGTGATTATTGAGGTATTGTTAAGTGTTTTAGCGTGTATGTGTTAATGTCTGTATATAATGTATCCCATGTATTGAACAATGTAACTGTATACAATGTGAGCAAAGCAATATCACAAATCAAACGACACATTGCAAAGTTATGAGTCTGTATCATAAATGATCGTTCAATGCGCCAAAAAGAACATCAACATTTTTCATTGGATTTTCGCCCATAGCCTTGGTTTGTTTAAATTCACTATTAAACACTGATCAATGAAATAGAGTGACATATGATCGAAAGTAAAAGAGCACTGCAATGACGAAACGGAATCATGAATGACAAACTTTATTCCTGACAGCAGATTTGGTCCTGACGACGTTTTAAACATTTTTTTTTTGGTACTATAATGTCGAGGTAAAGACATTACTATTCAAAGGTAATCTAACAGAAAAGCATTTTCAATTCTTGATGCACCAAATGGAAAGATAATGTCCTTAAAGTTCGGACAATGAAGACAGCATGTGAAGACAAATTGATAAATTCTCGTTAGCGACTGTCAGAGAAAATCGATTGTTGAAACTATAACAAGATTTTCTGCTAACGGGTAGCTAAACGAAACGAAATCTGCATAATGACACAAAAATAAAAAAATAAAATTTAATTCTAGAAATAAATATTCGATGCATAGCCCGGATTGGTCCAGACCAAAAACTATTAACATTGCTAGGATTACTTAAACGTTAAGGTCCTAAGTACTTGTTTGTTTCTAACATCCTTAGTTCAGTGATATTGCACGCTTTAAATTACAAGGCTCTAACACTCTAAACATGATTTAACAAAGAATGTCCTTCTATTCTGGAAATTGTGAACAAGCTGCAAAAGAACAATACAATATCAAACTGTTAAAACATGTTGAAAGACAAGTCGAAAGGACACATTATTTTTGACCGAAACCCCTAAACCGATCTTTTTTACTTGGCATAAAATCAAAGTGACATAAAATCTCACTAATCGCAATTGTCCCTGTATTATGTTGAAAAAAAGGAATAGCGTTGATTTTAAATCCAATTTTAAGATCAAAATGCGTATGTATTAGCCTGAACGTGATCAGATTTACAGCGCATAATAGTACCGTGTGCCCCATGCAGGCCTATGACAACACGTCAAATTCTTTTGTTCAGGGGCAATAATTGTGTATCCCAATGTCACTCATATGTCATTTAAAAATAGAGGTAGCACTTTTTTCACAGAGCAAAGGAAATTGTTTTCTCCTTGGCATTAAGGGTAAACATTATTCATTTTGCAAATATTGATCACAAAATAATGAAAGTACTTGTTACGAACCATACCTTCTGAATTTTTTTTTTTCAGAAGGAGATAATGCAACCGCATGTCATTACCAAGGTGTACACCATCACGCATGTGACAAAAACGAGTAAAAAGGGTATGTTTTCGGGTCAGGGCGAATGTACTGCGTACTATTGGAAAGGGTAACAACATCGCACAAAATCAGGAAAGGGTATAACTTTTTAAAGCAGAAGTTTTACTAGAAAAGGTAATCTTTTCAGACTTGAAAATACCTGTTCAAGGTATTCTTAGATCGATCAGAATGATTACTAATGTTTAGGGCACATTATTTTAGAAAGTACCATACACGCGCAATGGTGTACACACCATTGTGCTATGAGCACTGAAGGCACACACCCGGGGAGAAATGCACTGTATATAAATGGAATCATTACATGATATTAATTTTGACGTTACCCGTCCACGTCAATCTCCTGACGCAATAAAATATCAAAATTATCAGATAAAAATATAAAATTAATTCAAGTTTGGAAGCAAAAGTTGAATTTTTCCACAGACGAGTGATAAAACTTTAACAATGTTAATATAATTTGTGGATGTTGTTTAATTTTTATATATAAGCATGCAATACTAACTCCTCTTTCGCTATTCTATGCAACGCCAAAGAAGACAAATGTTACCGCATCCGATACGATTTGGATTGTTGATTGAATAATTGATTGATTGATCGATCGATCGAATAGACGATTGAACAGTGTATTTATTTATTTATAATTATTGTATTTATTATTTATTTAATTCATTTATATTATTCACATCATTTCTTATGATTTATTGAATCTTAATTATAAAATTAATTCATGGGTTTTTTTTATAAATAATGACTAATGTAATATGAAAGAACATATCAAAAGGAATGGAAGAGCGGTTAAATTCCATGTTGTATGCAATTGTATAAAGATATTACTTTTATATTTTTTTAAGCACGATATGGGGTGAGAAAAGAAAACAAGAAAAGGAATAGGGCAGGGAGAAAGGGATGAAGACTCGAAAAAAGAAGAAAGAAAGAAAATAAACTAAAAATGATAAATCATAAGAAAGAAAGAAAAAGAAAGGAACAAAGAAAGAAAAAAGAAAGTACGACAGAAAGGAAAAGAGGAAGAAAGAGAAAAGAAAAGAGAAAGAAGAAAAAAGAAATAGAAACCACAAGATAATATATAAAACAAAACCAAAAAGAATCATTACAGACTAGATTGAATTCGTCAAACTGAGAGAGACGAAATTAGGATGAACACGCAAGTCATCGTTAGTTACATGTAACTCCAGTCACCGAATCTGGACCTAAATTTTGATTTTCATCATGACGTCCTTAGACGATGTTATGATTAAGTCTAAGATAACAAATGATCAACATAGTAATGAAACATGCAATATGAAGAGAATGAGGGAATTTTTTTAAGCAAGATTGACACGCGCGTACGACGTATCCAGTCATTACGCGCAGTGCGCTGCACATGGTAATATGTCCAACAGTTGACCGACTTGACCTGATCTGGCAAATGTGGTAAATTTGGTCATCGTAATTTGGCTGTCAGTCATGAGATATACAGTAGCCTCATCCTCCTTATCACTATCTTATGAAGATAGGAGGCGCTTTCGTCTTTGCCTCGTGGTGTCTGCTTTCTGAGACCGTGTCAGGGGAACACAATGACATTTTTTGTTTGTTGGAAGTCTTTCCAAGCCATCCAAAACATTTTACGTGAAATACGAAACCGAATTACGATGCTAGTGTGAATTAACACCCCACCCCTATTTAGAGGCGAAAAAATGTCAAATTTTGTGTTCCAGCCCCTCTGCCATGGGTGCGCCTACATCAGACCTGCCAACCAGTACGATTTTCCCAGGGCAGTTCTGGTCTTATTACAGTTATTAGGCGGTACGGTAAACAATAAAAAGGTTACATAATTTAAAAAGTGAAATTAGAGTGTGAATGAGAAAAATATTTGAAACAACTAAACAAAGGTTTTCTTATGAGAAAAAGAACATGAATAAAATTTACCTTTTCTCCGTCACTCACCAGTGAATGTAAACACGTCATTTCCATTACAGTGTGGGCATTGTATTAAAATCACTGTAGTAACCAAGGCATTTGGTTTCATTTATTTTGGTCATTCATGTTCTATTCTTATTATAATCTACGTTATTGTTGTTGAAGGCACCGCCTAGTTACTGTAATAAGGACAGAACTATACCCTGGAAAAATCGTACTGGTTGGCAGGTATGCTGCATTTGATAATCTCTCCGCCATGGAGAAAGAAAGAAAAACAATTCATTGATTTCTTTCAAAGAATTTGTTATTTTCCAATTATTAACTTTCTTAGGACATCATTATAGAAAGACCCCTTCAACTCAAAATGCATGCGTTATAGTGTATGTTGCAATACTTTTGAGTAGGGAGGGTAGTTTTATCCTCACAAGAATTTCTTCCAATGCTGATATTCACCTTTAAATATTACGGGATAAATGGTATGCCTGTCAATACTGAATGGGCCTTATCAAGTATTGTGACAACTGAAAACAAACGCATCAGTTATATCTATATAGTGGTGACATATTCCTCGACACACCTTTCGATCGCTCAAAATTTTTGTCTTGTCAAGGTTGGACCGTTTGCAACAGGGTTATCATTTTACTCGTGAAGGTTGTATGACATATTGAATTAACGCGGATTTATAGCCTTGGCTTCTGAAAGGCCAAACGTTTATGCTCCAAAATGGGGAGTGAGTATAAGTTCACGACTTATGGGGGAGGGGGGGGGGGGTTGAGAAGAATAAGTAAATTTATTTCTCCCTCTATGAAATGGCCATTGTTTCAGAAGCTGGCAGGAGATCCCAATTGTTATTTTGATATTCTTTCTTTTGTTGGCAACCGCCTCCACAATCTCTCGATCTGTTTGATCCATGTGGACTCCCATGAATAGCAAAATTGAATTAAATTTGTCCGAAATTCATTTGCCATTTGTTATTGCTTTCAAGAAAACTTGTTAACTTTTTATTTGCAAAAAGAGAGTTTGTTTGTTATGGCGTCGCAACAAAGATGATAATACAATGTTTTGACAACCATTTCTAATACATTCACACAGATATACGGTACTTTTCTATTTAAGATGAACCATTACTTTTTACATATTCACGTGACAATACATGAAAGGTTAATGAATTGAGAATGTCCTTTACATATGACATACATTATTAATATATGCTAATGTTTTTGGTTAATAGGAGGCTTTGCAGATATACTTGGTTTTTTTTTTGGGGGGGGGGTTGTAAATAGGGGGCTTTGCAGATATACTTGAGATATTTGATATGTACTTTTACTGAAGTGAGTTTAATTATAGACGATGATCCGATAAGAAATAAGAGACAATCTGAACAGTACATTTCCAGTTCAACGTTTAATCGCTTTTATGTTGAACGTTGAAAGAAATAACATGTTCAAGTTACAATAAGACGCGGCTGCTGACATTTTCTTAGCTGAAACTGATACGAAGTTTGTAAAGTGATCATACTGGGACATGATCTCTCTTGACGTCGTTTATAAAACGAATGTTTACAATATTTTCTTACGTATCTTGGAATATTGTTAAACTTGTGAGTTTAAACATCTCCACCCTTTCTTTTGTACTTTAATCACATGCTGCATAATGTCATACAGAAAAAAACATAAAATGTTGCTAATCTCTATTTTGAAATAAACCTACTGACACTTGTGATATCTTTGTTTCTGTCATTTGTGTATATAAAACGTGGAACGCAATGTTCATAAAACATGAGTATACATTGTCTTAATATCAGTATGTGTGTGTGTGTGTGTGTGTGTGTGTGCGTGTGCGTGTGCGTGTGTGTGTGTGTGTGTGTGTGCGTGTGTCGTGTGTGTGTGTGTGTGTGTAGTGTGTGTGTGTGTGTGTGTGTGTGTGTGTGTGTGTGTGTGTGTGTGTGTGTGTGTGTGTGTGTGTGTGTGTGTGTGTGTGTGTGTGTGTGTGTGTGTGTGTGTGATATTATTTTTTGGGGGGTGTGCATGAACATTTATTTTTGTTTTAAATAAATTGTTTAAGTAAAGATGTGCAAAATTATTACATACGTCGATCAACTCCAACAAGATACTGGCTATGATACAAGGGAAATGGAAAATATCATGCTAGACAGGCGTCTTTGGAGAGCCATCATTAATGCCCGACAGCAAGAGTCGACGGAGTGAGTGAGTGAGTGATAGTGTACATTGTGTGTGCCAATCGCTGTGCCGGTATGTACGTATGAAAGTATGCATGTATGTATGTATGTATGTATGTATGTATGTATGTATGTATGTATGTATGTATGTATGTATGTATGTATGTATGTATGTATATGTATGTGTATGGATTGATGGATGGATGGATGGGTGGGTGGGTGGATGTGTGTGTGTGGGTGTGTGTGTGTGTGTGTGTGTGTGCGCGCGCGCGCATGTATACACGTGTGTGATTATCTGTAGGTATGTTTGTGTTTATGCGTGTATGTGTTTATGTGTGTATGTATGTATCCATGTATTGTACTGTATACAATGTGAGCAAAGCAATACACAAACAACGACATTGCAAAGTTATGAGTTGTATCATAAATGTCGTTCATGCCAAGAGAACATCAACTTTTCATTGATTCGTTCACCCATATGCTTGGTTTTGTTTGAATTCCTATTAAGACATGATCAATTGAAATAGAGTGACATTGATCGAAAGTAGAGCATGGCAATGACGAAACGGAACATGAATGACAACTTTTTCCTGACAGCAGATTTGGTCTCGCATTTTAACATTTTTTTTTGTACATAATGTCGATGTAAAGACATTACTTTCAAGGTTTACTGAAAGCATTTCAATTCTTGTGCCAAAATTGCGAAAGATAATGTCAAAGTTCGGACATGAGACAGCTGTGAAGACAATTGATAAACTCGTTAGCGACTGTCAGAGAAAATCATTGTTGAACTAACCAGATTTCTGTAACGGGTACTAAACGAACGATTCTGCTATGACACAAAATAAATTAAATAAAAGTTATTCTAGAATATATTTTCATGCATAGCTCCGGATTGGTCCCCAAAACTTTAACATTGCTAGCTTGCTTAAACGTTAAGGTCTAAGTACTTGTTTGTTTCTATCTTAGTTCATGATATTGCACGTTTATATTTCAGGCTCTAACACTCTTAAACATGACTTTTAACAAGAATGTCCCCCATTCTGGAAATTGTGAACAGCTGCTAAGAGAACATACAATTTATCAACTGTTAAACATGTTGAAGACAAGTGGAACACATTACTTTTGACCGAAACCCTAAACCTATTTTTTACTTGGCATAAATCAAAGTGACATAAAACTCACTATCCCAATTGTCCCTGTATTATGTTGAAAAAAAGGGAATGGCGTTATTTTTAAATCCAATTTTAAAGATCAATGGCGTATGTATTAGCCTGGATCGTGATCAGATTTACAGCATAATAGTCCGTGTGCCCCATGCAGGGGCCTATGACACACGTCAATTCTTTTGTTCAGGGGCAATTTGTGTATCCCATGTCACTCATGTCATTTAGAAATAGAGGTACACTTTTTCACGATGCAAAGCGAATTGTTTTCTCCTTGCATTAAGGGTAAATTATTCATTTTGCAAAATATTGATCCAAAATATGAAGTTCTGTTACGTAACCATACCTCTGATTTTTTTTTTTCAGAAGGAGAATGCAACTCCAGTGTCATTACAAGGTGTACACCATGCGCATGTGAAAAAACGAGTAAAAAGGGTTGTTTTTTACGGTCGGGCGATGTACTCGCGTACATTGGAAAGGGTATCAAAATCGCCAAAATCAGGAAAAAAAAGGGTATACTTTTAACAGAATGTTACTAGAAAAGGGTATCTTTTCAGACTTGAATACCTGTTCAAGGTATTCTTAGATCGACAGATGATTACTTGTTTAGGGTCCATTTTGAAAGTCCATACACGCGCATGGTGTACACCTTGTGATGACACTGGCCCCCCGGGGAGAATGCACTTATAATGGAATTTACATGATATTAATGACGTTATCACCAATCTCTCGAATATATCAGTAAAAATATAAAATTTAATCAGTTTGGGCAAAAGTTGAATTTCACAGAGAGTGATAAAAACAACAAAATGTAATTAATTTGTGGTGTGTTTAATTTTTTTATATATAAGCATGCAATACTAACTTCTTTCCTTTTCTATGCACGCCAAAGAAGACAAATGCAGGAAGTATACCATTCCGAAGCAAAAAAAACGGTGCTAAATTGATTAGAGACTTTCATGCGAGCATAAGCAGGAAATTCCAGCTCTCTTTATAATCTGTGAGCCATGCAAATCACCTCGCTCAAGTACATGTTCTATTCGTAAAAGATTTTATCTCACATCAAGCATAGTAATTTTAAGATACAGGATTACTAAGGAAAAAGTATTAATCACATAAGGTAAGTGTTCATCTTCACTATATCGAATGTATCACCACAGCTGCGCTTACACTTTACCCAACGTACACTGGCTAGTCACGCGTCAAACAAAGTTTGGAAAATCGGATTTTGATCCACTTATCCCCCCCCCCCTTTCTGTGAGTGGAATCAAGAATCACTTGGTAGCCACAAAAGATCATTATATTTTCTTAGAAAGATACCCACTGTAATGATTAATCTATCGAGAAGGAGGTAATTTAATATAGGGCGTGGATCATGAAGTGTAATATAGTGTTGTTTTGTGTGGCTATCGCTCTTGTCGTTCTCAATCTCGTAGAGCATGAATGTCGGGTTCAATAGTAATTCATCAGCACTTCAGTTGTTTAATGATTAAAGAGCTGATGGTTGATCTGTATTGTAAAAATCGCCCGTAGCTGTTTGTTTTTTTTCGTTTGTATTGTTCTGTTAGACTGCTTGCTTACAACTTCACCGACACGTTTGTTTGAATCGTCGCCATGATATCTTCGGTTACAATGCATAAATGACAACAAGACTAGGGAAAATCACTCATACAACACACCGCAACCCCCCACACCGTGACCCCCCCCGCCCGCCCACTACGCCCGGAGGCCGCCCCACGCACCCACCCCACCGGCCCATCGCCCCCACGAGCACGCCGGCACAAGCCACCGACACCCCGCGCCCCACCTCCCCCATCGCCGCCCGCCCGGTAACGAGTGCTGTAATCCAGGGAAGGGGGAGATTCTTCCATGAGCGGTCTTGGCGCGGGCTTGCGGTGAGTTGCGGAGTGACAGCCACAGGCGACTTCGAATTAACTCAGCTGAAGCATCAGAGTTGACTCTTTCTGCTGAGTACTGAAATTGCGATTAACCACTTCCAAAGCCCAAGTTATAATTTTCGGGGAATTTTTTTTTTATTGAACATTTATGCCGCAAAAGTCATGAACCTGCGCACATACATAGACTTCTGAAATGTCTGTAGTTTTTTTTATTTATTTTTATTTAACTCAATGAAAAAATCCTCGGCGGGTGGCGGGACGGCAGGGGGGGCGAGATTTTCGACTATATTTTACGATATACGCATCCAACAGGGTTAAATACAGGGCGATTAAAGGTTACTACATGAGTTAATTAACTCATGCTGAAAGAGCAGACTCTGACTCTTTCAGATGAGGTATAATATCACCCTCACTATCACCTATAATCACGCCGTTAATATCTATTGGTATGCTAAATATACTGTAAAATAATACGTCGCAAAACATAATCGCCCCCCCCCGAGATTTTTAAACGCTTCGGTGGATGCTAATACTGCATATGATAGTCGAAATCTTGGTCGACCTCCCCCCCGTAGATTGTTCAATCCTATTATTACCTAAAAAGGAAAGCCTTCAGAATTTGTGTATTGGTGTGATATCCTTGGGCATCAAAGTTTTCAATACAACCAATGCTCCAAACTCAAAGCTTGTGCTTTGGACAAAACCACCAGAAATGCAAAACAGAACAAACAAAAGCGTGTTGACGTCTATAATCGACGATCATGGACGATTGGCCTATTCAAATTTAAAAGCTCTCTAAATAACTAGCATAGAATTGGTGTTTAATATATACAACTATTTATTAAATATAGAAGGAATGATAAATTGAAAACGCGCGTAATACAAAAGATATACACATACATCATTGCTCATAATTATAGGAATATTTGTTATTTAAGTTCTTTCTTCCTATATCGTCAAATTACAAGAGAAGTGTTTATTTATGAAACACAGTATGTTGAAGCAAGATTTTGATTCATGGGGTATGACTAAAGCTAAAAAAACACATACGTTGTGGCGCAATAACAATTATAATATTATATTTTTGAAAAAGTCACAAAAGATCGTAAAAAAAGTAAAATAGAGTATATAACAAACAAA
>JZLH01S0031246.1:124462-135803 GCA_001188425.1 Eucidaris tribuloides
TTATCCCCTCTTAAAAGGGACATAATTATAGACGTGTTCTGACGTACGCACACTTCACATGGGTAAATGATGTTTTCCGCTGACTAACGCTGAAAGTTTCAGACACCATATGTCATGATATGTTCGAGTGGTTATGTGCGTTGATATTGGCTTTCTTTTATTAACTGTATCTGTTGAATGCACTGTCACTCTTTATAAATGCGTACGATAAATTTTAACAATTAATTAGTAATTACACAATTGTAATAATTAATTTTCTCGTGGACGTAAAGAGTTAAAAAGATACAAATGCTGCTTGTAAAATGAGTATAGAAATATTAAAAATGTTTTCAAACATTGTTTAACCACAGATAGAAATTAAAGATACTCTTTCCCTTCTTTTGTTACCGATATATTTATTAATTTACTTACCTATATGTTCGTTTTTATGTTTATTTATTTCGTTGTTATTATTTATTCATTCATTTCTTAATTTGTCTATGACGTATTAGTTGTTCAGTCACTTATCATTGCATCATTTTAACTTGACTAATGATTGATTGATGATTGATTGATTGATTGATTGATTGATTGATTGATTGATTGATTGATTGATTGATTGATTGATTGATTGAGTGAGTGAGTGAGTGAGTGAGTGAGTGAGTGAGTGAGTGATTGGATTGATTGATTATATGACTGGTTGATTGATTGATTGATTGATTGATTGATTGATTGATTGATTGATTGATTGATTGATTGATTGATTGATTGATTGGATTGATTGATTGATTATATGACTGGTTGACTGTTTTTTGACTGATTGATTGATTGATTGATTGATTATGATTCATTTATTCATTTTTTAAATCAATAATTATATTCATATTTCACTTAGTACAAAGATTGTTCTTGGTTTTCTTTCTTTCATCGTTTCGATCTGTTTCGCCACGTTTCCAGGTATGCACAGTCCTATCTTATAAAGAGAGGGGGAGGTAAAATAAAAGGTATGGTATCATATTATTGGAATTTAGGGATAAATTTGGTGTCTTTTTTCTGGGCTCATGATATATTTTAACCCACAATATCAGGTTTGGCCGGTAAATACCAGGTGGTAAATACCGTGCGGTAAATACCGTGCGGTAAATACTGGGTGGTAAATACTGGGTGGTAAATACCGGTATTTGCCGGTAAATACCGGTATTTGCCGGTAAATACCGCCTTGCTATTTTTGACAAAAATGGGAAATACTGGGAAATACTGGGAAATACTATATTAAGGTTATATTTTGAAGAATAATAACTAAAACTAGAGCAATTCGGCTGCACGCAGCCGATGGGGTATAGCCTCCGCACCCCCGTGCAATTCCAAACTTGAAACGTTCGGGGCATCGCGACCTTTGACCGTTCAACTCTGAAATCTCACCAATGCCTCATAATACAAACTTCACCCAAGTTACATCAATATCCGACAAGTCGTTCTCAAGTTATCGTGGTAAAGACATTAAGTATGGGGCCTCGTGACCTTTGACCTTTAACCTTTCAACCCCAAAATATGATCAGTTCATTGGTGCCTTATAACACTTACTTCATCAAGTTACATCAATATCCGATAAGCCGTTCTCATGTTATCATGGTAAAGACACTAAAAATTATTATGGAGCCTTGTGACCTCCGACCTTTGACTTTTAACCCTGAAATCCGATCAGCTCATTGGTGCCTTATAATACATACTTCACCCAAGTTACATCAAAATCGGGTCAGCCATTCTTAAGTTAACATGGTAATGAGCCCAAATCAGACATGTATGAGGCCTCGTGACCTTTGACCTTTGACCTTTCAACTCCAAAATCTAATCACTTCATTGGTGCAGTATAATACATACTTCAGCCAAGTTACATCAAAATCCAACACGCCGTTCTTAAGTTATCATGGTAACGAGCCCAAATCAGACGCGTTTTAGGCCCTGTGACCTTTGATCTTTGACCTTTCAACACCAAAATCTAATCAGTTCATTGTTGCATCATGATACATACTTCACCCAAGTTACATCAAAATCCGATTGGCCGTTCTCAAGTTATCGCGGTAACAAGCCCAAATGAGACATATTTTAGGCTGGCATGACCCTTTGACCTTTCACCTACAAAATCTAATCAGTTCATTGTTGCCCCATAGTACATACTTGGTCCTAGTTACATCAAATCTGATCAGCGGTTCTTAAGTTATCGCGGTAAAGCGAGAACCGGTAACGGACGGACGGACGGACAGACGACGCACTGACGGACAACCCGAAATAAATGATGCCTCCGCAACTTCCGTTGCGAGAGGCATAAAAATAAGAGATTGTTGTGCATTAAGTGGTGATTCAACACAAAATACAAAATAAAACTAACTTAACTGATGGTGGGGAACTAGGGACTCATTCTGATTGTGGGAAAATTTTCGATATGGCCAAATCAACAGTAAAAGTAGGAAAATCTAAAATTCATCTTTTACTTTTTTCAATCAGTTTAGAATAGCATACCCCATAGACAGTAATATGTTGATTTTGTCCCTGTATATTACAGCAAGTGAGGGCCATACCCCACATAAAAGCTTACATGTAACACTCGGAATAATGTACAGTGTACATGTAATACAGTACATTAAGTTATTATCATGACTGGAAATTGCAAAGCACGCTTTCTAACCAGTCTTTGCATCTCAAATTTATCAGTTCAAAGTGGATTTGTGTAAGAAGAGCACAAATGAAGGGCATTAATGACCTTCTTAGATGACCTTGTACAACTTCAAGAGTACACTTCTAGGTATTGCTCATGTATTTCCCGGTATTTCTCAGTATTTCCCAGGTATTTCCCAGTATTTCCCGGTATTTCTCAGTATTTCCCAATATTTCCCGGTATTTCCCAGCATTTCCCGCCTGGGTGGGAAATACGGGTATTTCCCGGGAAATTGCCAACCCTGCACAATATTACTGAGAAGTTTAAAAATATAATCACAATCAGATTGTAACTCATGTACTTGAAATGAAATAGTCTTTATTGCTCAAATTATATAACCAGTATAATTATACCACGTAAACCAGGTAAATAATTTATAGAGATAAATTTTTATATGAGAGAAATAATGATATAGATCTTTTATACACATTTCTTTTGTACAAGCCTGAAAAACATATATGATGGATTATTCTCAGTACCGACACAATTTCCCTATACTTTACTGGCATGCAGACGGCGATGCATTACTTTACATAGCATCAACAAATAACTGTTACAGCGTGTCAACTTTAACCCACACAACTCAACGCACGACGATTTGACGCTCTTCCATAAATCACAATAACGGTGCCTGAAAGACGTCACAAGGTGGTGCACTACACATAACTGCCACGCAATCGCTCCGTTTGGACGAACAATTATATTTTGGACGACTAGTATTTGGTCACTCAACTTCAAAACTTGACATAAATAGATAAAATGCAACTAAACTAAAACACGTGAAAAGTCCCTTTCCACCGAATTTCAACATTAGCTGACAAAACAGAAGCCAGATTAATGATTTCCTTTGCCAAATGTTATTATACACCAATGGTTTTGCAACAAGTCTAGCGATATATTTTGCTTTCACTTTGTACATATCTCAGTTACTAGGTACACAAACACGTAACATAAAATTTCAAGATCTTGACGAGAAGGTTCGGTTCAAACAATAATTATTATGGTGATAAACATCTCGTGTAATCAACTATCAACACATTACTACTCTTTCGTTAAAAGGCCCAGTAAACTAACTAAATAAAAACAGAAATGAACAGATGAAACGATGAAAATACACCATTAAATAAATAATACATTAGTAAATAAAAAGTATTGTGAAATAGTTATAATGTCATTATGAATAAGGAATAAGAAATGAGAAAAGTTAAGAGATAATAATGATGATGAAAATACTACTACAACTACTACTACTACTACTACTACTACTAGTAGTAGTAGTAGTAGTAGTAGTAGTAGTAGTAGTAGTAGTAGTAGTAGTAGTAGTAGTAGTAGTAGTAGTAGTAGTATATTTATTGTTATTTTTACATTATTATGATTATCATTATCATTACCGCAATCACTATTATTATTTTCGTTCTTCTTCTTCTTATTATTATTATCATCATCATTATTATTATTAGACAATGAAAATACAGTGTGCACAGCGTGCATTGATTTCCGTTATTAATTCCCAGGGATCTGCAGTACCAGTATTTTTTTACTTTACGGAAACACTCTAATTAACCGTGTGTCAACTATGTAACAGTGTAGTGAGTGTATAATTAATCATCACTTCGCCCCGACTGGGATGAAATGTACAGATGTCAAATTATTATTATTAGAAATAACAGTAGTAGTAGTAGTAGTAGTAGTAGTAGTAGTAGTAGTAGTAGTAGTAGTAGTAGTAGTAGTAGTAGTAGAAGTAGTAGTAGTAGTGGTAGTAGTAATAGTAGTAGTAGTAGTAGTAGTAGTAGTAGTAGTAGTAGTAGTAGTAGTAGTAGTATCGTTATTGTTATAATTATTATCATTGACATTGTCATTATTATTGTAATCATTATTACTGTTATTATTGTTATTATCATTATCATTATTATTATTATTATTATTATTATTATTATTGTAGTAGTAGTAGTAGTAGTAGTAGTAGTAGTAGTAGTAGTAGTATTTTGATCATAATCATCATTATTATTATTACTACTACTACTATTACTATTGTTATTATTATTTTACGGCGAAAATTAAGTGTGCACATCATGCTTTGATTTCCTTTAGCAATTCCCAAGGAAAAGAGCACCAGTATTTTTTTTCTTGACGGAAGCACACTAATTTACCGTGTGTAAACTATGTATCAGTGCGGTGAGTGTATAATTAATCATCACTTCGCTGCGACTGGGGTCAAAATGTACAGACATTTGTATGTGACTGTACAGGCGGCACGCTCTCAACCTGTTGAAGACGAGATGTGAGATATCCCGTTGCGAGGTCCATGGGAAATACACTTTAAAGCAAAGTCAAACAGTCTTAAACGGGTGTATACATCCTTCGCAATGTATAAAGATGATGCACTGGTACTGATACATCAAAATTATCATAAACACGTAGATTGAAAATGTGCCATTTTTGTGACATTATAGATTATAATATGTGAGTACTATAGCTTCCACAAGTTTTGAACAAGTTGGATAATTAAGGTTCTAGTAATTTCAATAATTTGTTGACAGCTCGCAATTTTGCTGCATATCTATACCATTTAGCACTGTTTCACCCATTTTCTGGCTCTGAAAAGAGTCGTTAAAAGTGACCTATACGTAGCTTACACAGACATCATAAGGACGTCATCATAATGTTCTCTTTGGCAAGGATGAGATATGAGTAAGACAATATAACGCATTTCTTAACCGCAGGGAGACAGTTGGTTTTGGAATAGGGCTAGGCTAACCTCCCCCTTCCTCCCGCCCCCACAAGAGTGTGACATGTGTGAACAATCTTAGGTAATCTTATTTCCGAGACTTTCAATTTAATCTTTATCATAAAATTATGTGCTGATTTATCAAATTCCAAATATTTGAGCATCAAGATTATTGTTGATGTGATATTGATAATAGTAGTTTTAGTAGTAGTAGCAGCAGCAGTAGTAGTAGTAGTAGTAGTAGTAGTAGTAGATAGTAGTAGTAGTAGTAGTGTAGTAGTAGTAGCAGTAGTAGTAAAGTAGTAGTAGTAGTAGTAGTAGATAGTAGTAGGTAGTAGTAGATATGTAGTAGTAGTAGTAGTAGCTAGTGGTAGTAGTATAGAAGATGACAATTTATCAGATTATACATGTGATCATTTTTAATGTATAAATGTTTTTGCAGCGAAAAAGTCTTTAAAAAATCTGATTAGTTGGGTCTTTAAATCAAGGATCATAGTTGAGATATGGAACGTGCATTGTGCGAACAAAATGAAGATTTATTTTTAACCCAATCGTCACTTTTTTGACACTTTCGTACCTCTTTAGTTTTCCAATTTTATGCGAGATTTTTCAATAACAGTTGCGAATTGTGGATTACTAAATACATTGTTGCACATTACAAAATTTTAGGCATTGTCCTGATCACTGAAGAAATTTTAACTAGCTATTTCAAATGTGCTCCACGTCCAATTTCCGTGGCAGTGAGCTTAGTACTTAATGAGTCAAATATCTCAACCACTTTTGCTCGTTCATGCCTTTACATTGAGCAACTTAATGCCTCTTAATAGTACTTGATCACTAATCAATCTTATCACATTTTCTTACTCTTTTTTATATTTTGCGACCTTATACTTTTTTATAGTACTTTATCAATAATCCATCTGAGCATCTTTCCATGACAATAAGTTTGATATTTTAATATAAATATTACTCAAGCAAACATCAATTTAAATATTCAAATCAGCATGTTACCTGATATGAATAAGCCATTATGATGCTGTCCAAGTACACGATTACCCGTACTTTCACATTAGTACAATACAAGTACCAATAATGCCAACAAGTGATTTTTCATATAAAAAACAAATGTATCACACAAAAAATACATGCTTACAGTGAGGGCTTCCAGTGAGATACCTTCATATTTCACACAGTACACAAAAAGTAAGCATTTATCTGTGCAAAGCTCTGCAAGAGACTGATTAATTGTAACCATTTCACTTATTATTTTTGTTTCAACCCACTACAAAACAAATGTGGAATACAAGAGTTGGTATGACTGATATACACATAGAACAATGACTAGGTACATGCCTTGAAATATGGTCGAAAGTGGAAGGAATAGACTGACCATTATAGGGCAATAGAGTGCGCTGTTCATAACTATCCGATGAAGACGGAGATCTCTAAAAAAAAACGTGACAAATCAAATAATTGTCAAACTCCTGTAATATTGCATTACCAAGCGAAGTTACTGTTATAGTATGTGGAAAACATTGTAAGTAGGTCTAAATTAACGCAGTATTTTGCTTCTATATTAATTCTAATATCAATATAGTTTTCTGAAAAGTTTCCGGTCAACGCGAATCGGTCAGAAACATTCAAAACTAAAGTGACAAATTGTACAACACATTGGTTCGATTTGGTCGTTTGATTCATGTTACAAATTTTATATAACTTGAAAAGACAAAATTTAATTAATACTCAAAATTTAATTAATACTTATTTACATTCCAATACCAATTATGATCGTACATGTTTAAAAAAAAAACATAATTATTTTTATCACAACTGCAACGTTGTGTTGTATATAGTTTACACTTAATGGTACGATGCTACTTACATGTCATTACAGCTTAGGTCATTGGGTCCCTAAAAACCATGTAACTCAATTTATGGTGAAAACTAGTTGTTGTTTTTGCGTAATCATGGAGCTAGGTCAGATTTTGTTTTGGCCAAATTCAATATTTCCAATCTAAAAAACAGAGCGACTCTCGCCATGTAAAACGACAGCCTTCACATTAGACAACTGTCTTTAGGAAATTTTTCTTATCGCTGTTGCCATGTTTTGTTTTGTTTTTGGTGGGGGGGGGGTGGGGGCTCTCTTGAACACTTAACATTTTTGAGATACGAGGTTTTGTTACCCAAAAGACGAAATTTGTTTCACGAAAGCTTAAAATTGGATAAGGAAGAATTTAAAATGGAATCACTGGGGTGCGCCCTCTACATCAGTTTTTCGATAGCTGACGTCAGTACCACCATCTGTCCGTTCAAATCTCGTATTGCGTCTCGAAGTTTCTCGACTTTGTCGATAACTTGGATGCTTTGGGTGTATGGATCGTAACGAACGTTGTATGGTCGAGCCATTTTCATCGCATACAACCTACGATAAAAAAAGACAAAAACGAAAATGACAGATATCATACAATATTGCCTTATTTGACATTTGAACGTAACAGAGTGACAGAAGGATTTAAAATATCATGCTACTTTGACTTCATGTGAAAAGAGCCAATGGTTTTCATGTTAGAGACAATTAATTTTAAGGCCCTTCTGCCGGGAACATTTGCTAGGGCCCTGCTGCCGGACAACCAGCGACAGTATCGCAAGATTGCAATTGAAGAGTATAGAATAAGAAGTACTGAAATCACATAATACTACTTTTGAGAAACAAAAGCTCAAAGTTTCAAAATTTGTCTACAGATCACAATTGTTTGAGTTGTACATCCAAACTTGGAGAAGTTAATTGACACAATAAAAAAATCAATATAGGACAAAAACAAACATTATCACACTTGGCGATTTCCAATGGCCTAATCAATCATCAATATTGTGGACTTGGGTACTTCTTCTAAAAACAAGGGTCTCAGGAAAACAAATGCATTTCTCGAATAAATAAGTCAAAAACACTTAATTGTACATATTTTTGGAATGTCCTCCATAAGATGGATAATTTGATATGCAATTTGTCAAATTTGGATGTTAATTTAAATTTGACCTCGTTTGACCTTTGACCGGAAGTGACCCCATATCTCATCAACAAAGCATAAAATACATGACAAATTATATATTTTCTTAATTCTTGTAACTAGTCAAGTAATTCGAGATACATTTTGAAGAAATTAGACCAAGTTAAAAAAAAATGACCCCGGTTAACCCCTCCCCTGACCCCTACTAGGGAAGGTTCAATTTGACCAAAATTTTGTCAACAAATTTCCCAGTATGTAACGACTTCAAAACAATCACTAAATCAATTTCGTCAAAACGTGATTTAAGTACTTCTTATTCTATGCTCTTCAGTTGATATGTATAACAATGGACACCTCCATGTGTATGTATCAAGATTAACTTGATAATTGGGTGACTTCTGTCTATTTAAAGCAATACAGACAGGGGTGTCGATCCATTTTGCGGATGGGGGGGGGGGGGCAAAAGTGAAAAAACAATGTCAAAGTGTAATAAAGCATTTTGCAGGCAAGCGCTCCGAAAAAAATGAAATTAGTGTATGTTTCATAGTATTTTAATGCTAAGTTTAATGGTTTTGTAGTGTTTTCCAGTGCTTTTTTTAAACATATCCTTGCATTACATTATAAATTTTTCCAAGTTGCCAAAATTATTGGGGGGGGGCAAATCGATATGTTTGCCCCTCCCCCCATTTACATTGGGGTGGCGACTGCCCCCCCCCCTTGCCACCCCAGGATCGACACCCCTGAATACAGACACGTGATATGAATTAACGTTGGTTCAGTAATTTGATCCCCCATTCTTTCTTTAAATTCGTTAACCCCCTCCCCCCCCAAAAAAAAAAAAAATCAGGATCTCTGAATTGTTAACAATCAGTTTTTTTTTATTAAAGGCAGTGTGTAGTTCTGGTAAATTGTGAAATTGAATTTTTCTCCTACTGCATTTTCTCTTTGTAATTTATTTATCAATTGAAATGTGATCAGTGTGCGGGCTTCAATGCTGGCATCATCTCCCAGTAAATGAAGTGGGGGCCAAAAAATTAGATGGGTCAGTGTCTGTATCTGAGCAGAGGTATGCTGCTAAATTATTACATGCATGTACCAGCAATGTTGAAAAAAAATTATTGGCATTGGGTTATAGTGACAAGTTCATTGATGTGTTAAATCTAATGAAATTGTACTAGATATATGATGTAATTGAATTTAAAGACCGCCAAAAGCTTGCAGACAGGTTGCTTTGTATGAAGGGGTATCGGAATATCGAACATACGGTATAATAATGAAGTGATGAAGATATGTTTAATTCAGAAAATAAAATCCAGGTGTATTCCAGGTAATGTCAAATACTGTGCCAAATACCAAGTCAAATTTATTTCAAACCTGTGTCAAATCTATGTCAAATCTATGTCAAATCTATGTCAAATCTATGTCAAATCTATGTCATATCTGTGTCAAATCTATGTCAAATGCTTTGTCAAATGCTCTGTCGAATTTATGTCAAATCTACGTCAAATCTATGTCCAATATGTGTCAAATGCTATGTCAAAATCTATGTCAAATCTGTGTCAAATGCTATGTCAAATCTATGTCCAATATGTGTCAAGTCTATGTAAAATACTATGTCAAATGCTATGTCAAATGCTCTGTCGAATTTATGTCAAATTTATGTCAAATCTATATCAAATCTATATCAAATGTATGACAAATGCTTTGGCTAATACCAAGTCAAATTTATTTCAAGCCTCTTTCAAATCTATGCCAAATGCTATGTCAAATTTATGTCAAATCTATATCAAAGCTATGTCAAATGTATTCCAAATGCTACGTCAAATGCTATGCCAATTACCAAGTCAAATCTGTTTCAAATCTTTGTATAATCTATTTCAAATGTTATGTCAAATGCTATGTCAAATCTATGACAAATGCTATGTCAAATTTATGTCAAATGCTATGCCAAATACCAAGTCAAATCTATTTCAAATCTGTGTCAAATCTATGTCAAATGCTACGTCAAATGCTATGTCAAATGCTCTATCAAGTCTTTGTAAAATTTATGTCACATCTATGTCAAATGCTATGCCAAATACCAAGTCAAATCTATTTCAAATCTTTGTAAAATCTATTTCAAATCTATGTCAAATCTATGTCAATGCTATGTCAATGCTATGTCAATTCTTTGTCAAATGTATATCAAAAGCTTTGCCCAATGGATTGGCAAATGCTGTGTCAAATCTATATCAAATTTGTGTCAGATATATGTCAAATGCTATGCCAATACCAAGTCAAATCTATGTCAAATCTATATCAAAAGCTTTTTCAAATGGATTGGCAATGCTATATCAAATATATATCAAATTTGTGTCAGATATAATTATGTCAAATGCTGTGTCAAATCTATGTCAAATTTATGTCACATCTGTGTCAAATGCTATGCTATTTCCCCCTACAATCCACCATGTGTTTGTGGCCTTACCTCAGTTTCTGTTTGGCATGATCAAAGGAGTCAGACACGAAGTAGATGGGTTGGTATGTGCTGTCCTGGTATTCTTGTAACGCAACTTTGTTGGGTTCGAACGGACGATGTTCAGGCTTCTCGGAGAGGGCGTACTATAAAAATAAGCAGTAAGCCAAGCATAGAATATGAACAGAATCTAGTTGAATCACAAGTGTCAACCAATGCATGAATATACCCTCCTCTTCAATTGTCAAACGGAAAGTTGCTCTTAAAGCCACTGGCTAACATTTACCAAGGTTAAAAAAAATATGAGCTACATAATCCCCCACCCTCCAAGTGTTTTTGACAAGGTCTAAAAATGAAGCCCTGAAAAAAATTGTATTTCAAAATGATTATTTAGTGCTTTAAAAAAGTGAAAATCGTAAGTTGACCGGATTCACCAGCTCATTTCCTCCCATAGG
>JZLH01S0031255.1:12210-25756 GCA_001188425.1 Eucidaris tribuloides
AAATAAATATAAAAAAATAAAAATAAATAAATAAATAAATAAACATAAAAAATAATAATAAATAAATATATAAATAAATGGGGGAAATAACCTACATGTAGTACGGCAAATAATCTAGTCACTCACGCAATTAGATTTTCAATTAAAGCACTAAATGATCATTCTGAAGTACATATTTTTTCAGGGCTTTCTTTTATTATCAGAGACACTCATAGCATGAAAGATTTTGTCAAAAGTTCAGAAAGTTATGCTACCACTGGCATGGTATGCATCAATGAACATTCCCTCCTGATTTATTACTCAGCCCGAGTATAAGATAGTCAGACCTATAACACATACATGTATATGGAAGGAAATAGACAAGGTCAGGAGAAGGTCATACTGGATACTGCAGATTTTCACTCTTTTATAGTACTAAATAATCACTTTGAAGTACAATTTTTTTTCAGGACTTCATTTTTAGACCTTATCAAAGACACTTACAGCATGGAGGATTGAGCTCTCAAAATTTTTAAACTGTGGCCAGTGTCAACTTGTGTCTTTAAAGCAAAAGAAAACAAATAAACTTAATTTTATCATCAACCCAAGAAATTAACTTGCAGAATGCAGGTAACTCTGTGCCAAACCCGACATTAAAATATACCTGCACTTTGGAGATTTGACAGTGGAATAACTATATATTGCCAATGGCATTCAACAAGTATCTACAGTATCACTTTGAATCCATAATTAGGACACTTATCCAGAATTATATCAACCTTCTTATCAAAGGTCCCAACAGCAATTCCCATTGTAACTTTTTTAACTTTATCCTTTCTGTGAACCCATTTTCTATCTTTTCTTAATCTTTTCCAACTACACAAATATACACAACTCTATCTTTTTTTTAAACAATATCCTTACCATGACCCCATTTATTCTCTTTTCTTTGTCTTAAATTACACACATAAAAGCAACAACACACATAACTCCTAGGGGTAGATATTTTACTTTTTTTCACTCTCTCAATCGTTTTTGTGACCTTCTTCCCCACACACACACACACACACACACACACACACACACACACACACACACACACACACACACACACACACACACACACACACACACACACACACACACACACACACACTACATCTGAGGCATTCAAATACATCATCTTTGGTGATGACAACCAAACCGATCTTGTTTATTTTTCCCCATTTCCACTGGCCTAATTAGAAACAAACTGAAAAACAAATTATGCAAACACTAACTAACGGGGCTTCCTTTTTTTCATGACTATTCGTGCTCGCCCTTGCCCGAGATGAAATTAAGTTTGACTTCTGAAATTATTGCCAAATACACGATGATGGAGACGGGAGAAAAGTGTAATGACCCATACCCCTCTTTTTCGAGTAGCGTAAAACTAGAACGTGATGAGAGGTATGGGGAAGAAAAGTAGGCTAGGGTGCGCGAGTGGTCCAGTTTGAGCCGGTGAGAAATCTGAGGGAACCCGATCCAATTTCAGCCAATTTCTAGGTTAATTGAACGCAATAACAGGGCTGGGGGTAAGTCTTGCGACAATGAGTCCTAGGACATATATCTGTTCAACAGGTATGCACGACAGGTGAGGTATGGAATGTATGTGTAACCTGGGTCCCCGGCAGGAGGTATCTGGCGAAGGGAAGGGGAAACCATGGGAACTTAGGAAGGGGGTCAAGTTAAAAACATCCACCTGAGAGAGAAAGATAAAGAGAGATAACATTGTTCAGAGTGTAGGTATATCAGTGTTGTATCACAGGCCGGTCTCGGGGCCAATTTCTGGTGGCCTCGGACCTGGTCTCGGGCTGAGTCACCTGTACAAACCCTATGGACAGGATGTGTTTTGGGGGTGGTCTCGGTCCTGGAACCTGTGGTCTTGGATACAGCACCAGAGTATGGGTATACATTACAAGAAAATAAGGTTGAATGAATGAGACTGACAAGGGTTGGATAAGGAAAGATCCTACAAGAGATAAAATTAACAAAGGACCACTGGCTAAGAGGGATGCACAGGATACAGAGATGGGGAGGGGAGGGTGGGGGTCATGTACGAGACCTCCTCCCTCCCAAAAGATTATAAAAAATAGTATGGTATTTCCTATTCTAGGTTCCAGACTCTACAACTTCTTCATACCCCGGGTAGACGGCGCTAGGTTCCAGACCCTGCAACTTCTTCATACCTGAGGTAGACGGCGCTAGGTTCCAGACCCTGCAACTTCTTCATACCCCAGGTAGACGCACTAGCAACTGCTGTCTGCGACACATCTTAGTCTTTGTTCAAGGCAGTTGACTGATACGAGTAATTTCCCTACTAGGATGAGTTCAAATGTCTGGAAGCCAGACTAGTTATTTCCATATAAAGACAATATACACACCCACTTCAAAAGCAGTATCTCTTTGACCACCACTCTCAGAAAGTGACATGTAAAGTCTATGGACTTTTGTTGCAAAGGTACTGAGATGGTTAAAGAAATATTAGGGTTCAAAAATAAGACATGGAACATTGATGCTCACATGGGACTAATGGCAAGGATGCTGGTACATTAGGTTGTTTTACTAAGGAGTTGGGTTCGTAAGCACGGAACATCTCAAAGAGTGGAGGGGAGGTGTGAAGTGTTGAAGGAGGAGGACGAACAAACATGGAATTCAAGTGGACTTCCTTATGGTAGAGCATAATAATGAAGTGACATTGACAAACTTGATTTCCCTAGTCTGGCTTCCAGACGTAAGAACTTATCCTATATTTCCAAGAGAAATTAGGCCTACTATCATCAGTTAATTGTCTTGAACTAAGACTAGTTTTCTGAGGTACATTTCACGCGACTGCCGTCGCGAAGCGCACCCGCACTGTCACTCGGAGGGAGAAAAAGTCGCATGGTCTGGAATCGAGACTACGATTTCCCTGGAGACAAATCATGTATTTTACATGTATACTGTCTATAGCAGCCACCTGTTTATAATGGCCACTTTTTTGTTTTCCTTGGGTGGCCACTGTAGATAGTTTCATTGTATCTGGTACAAGACTCACTTTTCTTTTGGAAACATAGGCCCTACTTACTGAAACATAGCTGAGATGCTCTTTCAGAGCTAAATGTAGGTTAATTACATGTATAAGTTGTCTGGGAATTCATTAGAATGGTAATGGGGTTTTTAGTTGATGTTTCATATACACTCTTCAAAGGTGGAAATGTGATTATCCTCACAATTATTGCTCACTTCGAGTTCTGGGAAATTCGGTTTCGACGATTTACGCACACAAGTCAAAATTCATCAACGCTGGAGGTGCGACGCCTCTTCACACTCTATTAAAAGTAGGTCAGAGACTTGACCTCTGATCTGCCGGGCTCTGTACCCACATTGTCATCCTAAAACCCTTCCACTTCACTCCAATCCCGGGCCTAATTTTAGTCCCTACATCAAGGTCAAACCTTACACATTCTTCATCCATATGACATTAAAATAGATGAGCTGGCAGTTGGACCGGTAGAGCATCTATCACAGATTTGTTCGGCCTCTCGTGTCTCCCACATCCCAGCTCCGTTTTGTCAATGATGCTGGCTTTCCTTTTCCACCTTTTTTTTTCTTTTTTTTTTTGTTAAGTAAAAAGTTTGATCTCTTGTTCTAGATATCACATATGCTTGTCCCTCCAACAATATGTTACCCTAATTCTCCCTGGAAGACTCTAATACAGCCTTGCTATGAAAACATACAAGACCAGTAATGATGTCTTAAAGATGCATTCTACAATCTGACGGGAATGACTTCGCATGGGGTGTTATCACGACGGCCAAATGGTGATTGCAAAGAGGACTGTAATCATGGTGATTTAATACCGTCCGTACACATGAGAAAAAAGTCTTTGCGAGCAACATGGTTAGAATTTAATATTTTAGTGTTTCATGTGCGGTGTTAATCAACCACGCACCAACATACATGTACTGAGCTGTATAGGCATTCCATCAAGTGCATGCTACTCCAGCCAAAGTTAACAAAATGTCACAAAAGCTCCGCCTCCCAAATCATGTTTTAGAGGTCAAGCTATTCACGCCAGGAAAAACCGACATGATTTTGGGAGAATCATGATTAGAAAACACCTCTGGAGCATGATTTGAATTTTGTGATTAGATTTGCAATCGTGATTCTAGAGTTGCTCTCACACAGGAAAAAACAGCATAATTAGAGTTAGGTATGAAGTCGAGGCCCTGGAGGGGGGAGGGGGTGGGGGCACTCGACTTATAATGTGATTCCTATGTGCTGCACCGAACTCGAAAATTGGGAGCCCTGGAACTGACTTGAGTGAAAAATGGGGGTCTCCAGAACTGGATCTAAGACTTCAGGAGACCTCAAAATGCTATGCTTCGGAACTGCATCATGGCAAAGTTCCAGTGTGCCGTTGGTGTGCTGTGCTGAAAGTGTAATGCTCTGGCCTGGCCGCGCCACTCGAGCAGCAAATCAGAGCAAAACAGCGAATTGGGGGGTCTCTGGAACTGAAAAAAATCAAAAAATTTCTGTTGCGTCTGAAATTGTGATGCTCTGGAACTGAAATTTAGTGCTGAAAATGGGGGTCTCAACCGCGGCACATAGGTATCACACAATTATACTAAGTGCCTTCCCCCCCCCCCCCCCACAGAGGTCAAGGCCCACTGTTTCAGGTCACGAGGCCGCTGGAAAATATTTTTCACATGGACTTTACACTCATGACTCAGTCCGAGGCCAAGGCCAAGGCCAGCAAAATCTAGCCTCAAATCCATCTGTGATTAGAGTGATTGCCAATTGTAATCACGTTTGCAATCACATTTTAGCCGCTGTGTGAAAGCAGTCTGACAAAGGCAAGATCAACCTGAGGAGGTCATCTAATTGTGCAATTCAGGAAAATGGTAATAATTGGGAAGTAACTAGAGATTGTTTCCTAATCAAATTTACCGACATATATTAGGTTTCTTGTACATATTCCGGGTTTCTCATTGACTGGACAATTCATTGTCAGATGTAGAAAAAGATACACAGTATTAATAGGCATCTTATTTCCGCAGACTCTCATCATAACAAACTCCGTGGAAGTAGAGAGATTATATGTTATATATAAAAAAAATATTATATCAAAGTTGCACAAACAATTACAAAGCAATTCAGGAAAATGAAAATGAGTGAGAAGGAACTAGAGATTGTTTCCTAATCAAATTTACTGACAAATATTAGATTTCTTGCACAATTTCGGGGGGTTTGCATTGACTGGACAAGTGTCACACAGTATCAGTAATCATCTAAATGTGGTAAACTCTCATCATAACAAATTCCTTCGGACCAGAGAAATTACTTGTTATATAAACCTTTTGTTTTATCAAGGTTGGAAAAAAAATTACACGCGTAAATACAAAGATAATTTCAGCTTTGGGGCCATCTACTTCTGGAAAATGATAATGATTGGGAAGGAACTAGAGATTGTTTCCTAATCAAATTTACCGAAGAACGTTTCTTGCACAAATTCTAAGGTTTCACATTGACTGGACAATTCATTGTCACACATATGTACTTAGGAGAAGATGCACAGTATTAGTACGCATCTTATTACAGTAGACTCTTATCATAACAAACTCCTTGGAAATAGAGAGATTATTTGTTATATATATAAAGAATATTATATCAAAGTTGTACAAACAATTAAATACAAAGATAATTTCAACTTTGGGCCATCTACAAAGCAATTTGGGAAAATGATAATGAGTGGGAAGGAACTAGAGATTGTTTCCTAATCAAATTTACTGACATATATTAGGTTTCTTGCACAATTCCGGGGGTTTTGCATTGACTGAACAAGTGTCATACTTAAAAGAAGATGTATACACAGTATTAGTAATCATCTAAATATGATAAACTCTCATCAGAACAAACTCCTTCGGACCAGAGAAATTACTTGTTATATGAAACTTTAATTATATCAAGGTTGGAAAAACAATTACACTTGTAAATACAAAGATAATTTCAACTTTGGGGCCATCTACTTCTGGAAAATGATAATGATTGGGAAGGAACTAGAGATTGTTTCCTAATCAAATTTACCGACATATAGAACGTTTCTTGCACAAATTCTAAGGTTTCACATTGACTGGACAATTCATTGTCATACATATGTACTTAGGAGAAGATGCACAGTATTAGTAGGCATCTTATTACGGTAGACTCTCATCATAACAAACTCCTTGGAAGCAGAGAGATCACTTGATAATATACAAATTGTGTTATATCAAGATTGCACAAACAATTAAATGCAAAGATAATTTCAATTTTGGGGACATCTACAAAGCAATTCGGGAAAATAATAATCAGTGGGAAGGAACTAGAGATTGTTTCGTAATCAAATTTACTGACATATATTAGGTTTCTTGTACAATTCTGGGGTTTCGCATTGACTGGACAAGTGTCATACTTAAAAGAAGATGCATACACAGTATTAGTAATCATCTTAAAGGTTAGTGACATGATTGGGAACACTTAAAAATGCCTCAAGAACCAAATGAGTTGAAATATATACCAAATATACACTAGCAGGAGTGGATCTCCCACCTGGGAGGATTTGTCTGTAATTTGTTTACTTAAGAAGAATCAAGCATAAACATAGGAGTATCTTAATTTTATCCGGGGACGATAAGAATAAGCCCCATAGAGAGCCACACAGCAGGTTTCCGTGCTACGAGCGATATTGATATTGTTTATTTTAGAATGAGTCAGCATTTGACTAAAAGATTTTCACAGGAAAATCCTCGCACAGTTTACTTGATTCTAGAGTAGTTTCAGCCCAAGTTGAGGACCAGCCCCAATCATGTCATTTACCTTGAATATGGTAAACTCTCATCATAACACACTCCTCTGACCAGAGAAATTACATGTTATATAAAACATTTGCTATTATCACTGTTGCAAAAACAATATGCATAAATACACTGTACAAAGACAATTTCAACTTTGGGGACATCTACAAAGCAATTCAGGAAAATGATAATGACTGGGAAGGAACTAGAGATTGTTTCCTAATCAAATTTACTGACATATATTAGGTTCCGTGTACAATTCCGGGGGGTTGCATTGACTGGACAAGCGTCACAGCTACAAGAACATACACATTAGCATTTTACTACAGCAGACTATCATTATAACAATTAACAAACTGATTGGGATGAAAAAGATTATTTTGTTATATTAAGGTTGTGAAAACAATTAAAAAACAAAACGAAAAAATCAACTTTGAGACCGGAAAAATTTCTGTTACAAAAAATATTTTGTATGTGAGCATTCTTATGAGGAACAATAATTCTTCACTTACAGAATATCAACATACAATGTGACTTGGCTTTAACTACTTCTGGATCTAGAGATGAAGATGTTTAAAATTTACATAGTTTCGGCCCTTGGGGCTTGCCCCTGGGCCCAAAGGGGCCAGTGGTACCAGTTGAAGAACCTTAAATCCCCTCCACCAAGGGATCCTTCCTGCCAAGTTCGGTCTAAATCAAATCGTGTGATGATGAAAATATGAAAAAGTTTATGCAAGAAGAATGAAGTATAACAAATGACAGACAGTGGATGACAGACAAAAAGTGATAGCAATAAGCTCACTTGAACCTTCATTTCAGGTACATGTAAGTTAAAAAGAGAAAAGACTCAGAAAGAGAAGGAACCTGAAGGAGATGACAGATACTGTAGCATGGAAAGAAAAAAAACACAAAAGGAGATACGGGATACAAGGGAAAATTCAAGAAAGATATGAGGAAAAAATATTATATAATATAAAAGAAAAAGATAAATTTATGACAAAGACAAAAACTGAAAAAAAGATGAATGTAGAAAAAAACAGGACAAAGAAAAAGAAAAATACAAAAAAAAGTGCAAACAGGAAAGAAAAACAGAAGATTGATTAAAGACACTATATAACACTGTGGAAGACCCGTTTAAAAAATTGTCGAACTTTGCTATCTGACATATCTGACATTGTTTGAATGGACAAATAAACACCCTAGAACACAAAAGTTTGGACAGTTATGCTGTCACTAGTACAATATGTGCAGATACAAATTGGCACATTAATTTTATATCGGGCGATAGGAAATTCTGCAACACAGCAGTCTATGGAGAAAAGCTGGAATGGTCTCACAATGATTTTCACTTTTTTTAAAGCACTTAATGATTGTTTTACACTGCAATTTTTTCAGGGCTTCATTTTTAGACTGTATCAAAGACACTAGTAGCATGGGGAATCATGTAGCTCAGTTTTTTTAAACTGGAAACATTGTTATACAGTGCCTTTAAGGAAAGTTGCAAGAAAACAAAATTAATCTAATTATTTTGAATAAAATTAATCCAAAATTTGCTAAAAGTTTCTTGACGAGGCCATCTAGATTGAAATGATTGAAAATCAGTTGAGTTGTTCAAATTCTGCTGTGACGAAGAGCTGGGTTTTTTTCTTTACTTTTCGAAGGTAAATAGACATTGTGCTAATCCCATGAAAATTAACTCAAGTTTACAATCCATCAGCTAACTCTGAACATGCCAAAGTCGCAGATCTGCACCAAATGATACACATAAACTCCACAGAGGTTTAAATACCCTGGCATGTTAAGAATTAACATCACCGATTAAACCCCCATCCTCCCCATCTCTGCAGACTGAACCAAAACCAGCCCCTAACATATCATCATGCCATACTGGCTTCCTAACAACATCAAGTTGTACGCCCGCCCTCACTGCACGCTCTCCCCCAGCTCCTTCCAGCTCCAGCCAGCCGGCAGCCGCACATCATCACCGCACCATCTCTCTTTAATCACAACATCACTCATCGCGAGTGCTTGGAGGCTGCCCGCAGATGACATGCCCCTGTAGAGAGAGTGTGAAGTGCCTAACCCAAACGTACACCCATACACAAGCCCTATAAATCAACCCCACGACTGACGGAATCAGAGGGAGCGATAGAAAAAAAACGCATGCCGACAGGGTTGTAGCGTGCCTGGATTTTGGGAAGCACACGAAACCCAAACCGGCACCACGAAACATGATGAGGAACGGATGACGACGATCTTTTTTTTTTTTTTTAAGCTTTACGTTTACATCCTCAGAAATGTACGAGATATATTTGGGTTTGTAAATACTCGGGGGACATACCCCAAAACTGTGTTTCCAGGCTAATCACCGAGTATTTCCACATAACTATATCCTCCCCAAACTTTTCAGCTTTAAAGGAACATTTTCAGGGAGAAAAGGATGATTTAGAAAGAGGGAGTAAGCAACAAGTTCAGTCCAGGACCACCAAACTGAGAAGCTTACCCTCTTCAGAATTATACACCAAATGTCACATATCAAGTTTATGGAATTTTGTTGCAATAGAACTGAGTGGGTTTAACAAATTACACCACTACCTATACTTGTACAATGCTGTCAAACAGAATATGAAATGAAGCACAGATCATACTTATACGAGAACTAGAGAATCCATAAAGTTGTAACAAAACTCTGGGTTATCAACTTAGGGCAGGGTAAGGGTAGCTCACAGTTGCCTTTTCATGGCTCTGTTTCTCTCCTCCTTCAATGGTCCAAAATATTATACACTTGTTCTTTATGTTCCCTCCTTAACTCCCCTACACAACTCATTTTTTAGCAGTACCACCTTGGTAGTTTTCAAATGCTTCTTGATAATTTAGTTAATATTCTAGTATTCTGTGCTTTCTTCTTGAGCAAAAATACACCAGCACAACACTGCAATTTTACAAATTTGTTCCCTCTCTTATCTTCCACAAACATTTTGAAAATATAAATGATGTTCCCTGACTTTCCAGAAGAAATTGACGAATTGCCTGACTTTCCCTGACATTTTGCTCCTGGATAAAGTATTTTCAAATTCCCAGAAACATACATGTATAAACATTGATTATATGTTAGCAGTAGTAGTAATCCAGGTTTTAAATCCAGTTTAGTCCCTGACTACGGGGGTGGCTGAATTTACATGTACCTCGCCCTCACAGAAATTGCTCTTACCCCCTCCCTCCACTGCACATTATTCGGTGCATCCTCCTCCCTCAATTCAACTCTCCTACTCTCCTCCACCACCTGCTTTTTCCATGTCTTCTTTGGTGAATGAATGGTTGCAAAATTGGAGCACAGAATAGCAATCTGTGGTCCCCTTTCACCAAAGATGTGAAATATGCATACTATGTTATTATGTTTTAATTTGTATTTTCAACTGTTTGGTAAAAAAAAAAAGTTTCAAGTTCAAGTTCAAAACTGAATTCATCATCCTCTTCCTGAGCACTGCAATTAACCTCTCGGCAATTGTTATGTTGGACTGTATTTATAAGCAGATCCACAAATCTTCCCCTGTACACACCCTCCTGAAACACCATCACAAACACAACCTTGTCATAACTCAGTCACGGAGAGCGTCCTGTTTTGTTGTTTATTTGTCTTTCGTGACATACTTTTATCCAATAAGAAGTAAGGCTTTCCTAGTTTACCTGATGGGGGATCGGTAACACTCTTACGAAAACTAAAAAATACAGTTATCAGCCAGTTTGCCACCTTAAGTCATCATCACGACTCCCTGCAATTTTTATGATTTTAACCCCCTTCAAAGCAGCTAGGGGGGAAACTCCTATGGGCTGTAGAGAGAGACAGAAAACGAGAGAAAGGTATGAGAAGAAAAAACTAGGTTTCTGGGTTAATCACCTTGTTCACTGGTATCCAATACATTAAATAACAAGACACTTGGGTATTTGAATAGGGAGGTACATGTAGGTCAGTTTGCAAAGATGCCAAAAATACTCGGAAAACAGACCCCATGCATCCAGTGTTGTATCCGAGGCCAGTCTTGAGGCCAATTTCTAGTGGCCCCGGCCTCGGCCTCGGTCCGAGCGAAAGTTCAAACCCTATGGAAAGGTGGCGTTTTGGGTCAGCCTTGGTCTCAGACTTTGCAGACTCGATCACAATATCTGTTTACTGATGCAAAGAGGTCTTCTGATACAAGTATTGGCACACCAATCAGTGAACAACACTGAAGGTTAACATAATTGAGTTCTAGAATTTGTTTACAGATATGGTTCAATTATCTTTTAAAATTTTCTCTGCCATGTCATTATGACAGATAATAATTGTAAATATCAATTTAACACAAAAGCTAATTTTTTGTTAATATAATCATCATTTTCTACTATGTAATGCTATGGCAATAAATAAAGAGATCACCAAAAATAAATGAATTTTGTTAAATTGATTAGTTTTTTAACAGAAGTCTTTTCAATATCAACTTATATACATCCACTTCTTCTTCTCCTTCTCCTTCTCCTTCTCCTTCTCCTCCTCCTTCTTCTTCTTCTCCTCATCCTCCTCCTCTTTCTCCTTCTTCTTGTTTTCCTACTTCTCCTCCTCCTCCTCCTTCTACTTCTCCTTCATTCCCTCCTCCTTCTTCTACTTCTTCTTCTTCTTCTTGAGATGATGATGATGATGGTGATGATGATGTTGATGACGATTCATTGAATTTTATTTCCAGATTATTTTTTCACACAAATAAATACATATCCATATCATTCTTACCAAAAAATCAATACATAAATTCCAACAGGTTACAAGCATACAGTAGTTCAACTCTATGACTTGGAATAGTGTCACTACTTTCTTGGTGCAGCAACAGCACACGCCCACGGCCATGAAGTTGTACCTTCATTATCAACTGTACATATCACTAAGTGATAATGACTAAAATGTGGCCAAACGATACGTTAAATTTAGGGCCCAACCTGAGGTCTATAAATTTTCAATAAAATGCATACCGCCAACATGAAAAGTGCAATGTGTGCTCGGCCACAGGTGTCCTGATGACTTCATTTAGATTTCGTACTCATCCGATGGCCTTCGCGGGATGCACAGCCAATTGTAATTTGTTCGGAAAGAGACTGAAGGGCTAAGTTACAGTCTAAGCTAAATGGCAAACCCACATGAGTCACTGGGAATTGTGTTTCCAGATCAGCTACAATGCCTCTACCAAAGAAAATTAACCCAATTCCACACTTTTTTTTTTGTTCACACCACCACCAATAAATAAAGCTGAACAGATGATTGAAATCTTTGTGCGAGGAAGACAACACGTGTCCGCATGTTGCGCTGTCACTGCCGTCATAACTCAGCTGACAGTCAGTTGTACTTGCTCCGGGGTGCTGGCGAAGTTTGGGCCGGCATGCTTTCCACATTTTCAAGACCCCACCCCGAGAATGAGATCGCTCACATACACACACACACACACACACCTTCGAATAAAAAAACATAAATAAAAAATCGCGAAGAGTAATGTAGGTCAGGTGTGGCCATTGTAGCACAGATTTAGGAAAAGAAAATGCCCCGCGGCAGACTGCGTGCTTGGTGTAACAGGTACACGCACCCCTACCACCAGCCACTCAACACCTCACCAGAAATACATTTTTTTTTGTCCTGGTAATTCTGTTTATATATTTATTCTAGGTTGTTTGAGGAGATTCTAAATGTGCCGCTGCTTCTATCCTGTCTCTTCTTACATGAAGAATGGCCTATCTTTTTCTTCATGACTGGTTCTATTCTTTGGGGAATAAAAAAACTGGAATGACAATAAATAAATGAAATGGTTGCGTGTATATATGCATGTGTGTACAAAGGGAGGAGGGGACGTTTTTGTCAACTCATCACGATATCTCACCTCCGAATAGCCCGAGAAAAGTAGAACATAAACAAACCACAAATCACCGAAAAGTAGAGCATGTACCAATAAATTGGGGTATCTGAGTTAAGTACACATATCAAGGTAAACAGACACCGCTTAGCAGCACCTCATATCCATCATCCCATATTGTCCTGTAACCCTGATCCTCAAGTTTGGACTCTTGACGGAAACCCTCCAAGATACCATTTTCTTGGCGGGGAGTCTCTGGTATTATTTGACAGTCACGTAAAAATATAACTTTTTAAAGATTTGTTCCCATTTTTTTTTCTCTTCTGCAGTCAATAACAACACAGATTGGGGGTAAGAAAGTAGGGCAGAAAGAATGTAATTTTACCATTGTGTTTCATTTGTTTTATTTGATAGATTTTCTTTTTTGAGGGGTGTCATTTTTTTTCTATAAATTGGTCACATGAAAAACTACTACATTTCATTTTCTTGAAAACAGCCACATTCCTATACTTTACGACATTCCACCAGTTTATGTTCCCTTAAAAGTTTACTTGGAAATTTACTTAAATTTACTTGGTGATAGTGGTTGTGGTTGTGGTAGTTATAGTGGTGGTAATGGTGGTGTTGATGGAAATGCAGGTGGTAGTGGTAGTGATGGTGATGTTGGTGGTGGTTATGTTGTTGGTGGTGCTAGTGCTGGTGGTAATAGTGGTGGTTTGTGGTGGTGGTGGTGGTAGTGGTGGTAATGGTGGTGGTGGTGGTGGCGGTGGTGGTAGTGGTGGTGAGTGGTGAGTGGTGTGGTGGTGGTGGTGGTGGTGGTGGTGGTGGTGGTGGTGGTGGTGG
>JZLH01S0031258.1:9853-26591 GCA_001188425.1 Eucidaris tribuloides
AGTAGTAGTAGTAGTAGTAGTAGTAGTAGTTGTAGTAGTAGTGGTGGTAGTAGTAGTAGAAGTAGTAGTAGTAGTAGCAATAGTATAATTAGTAGTAGTAGTTTGAAGGAGGAGAAGGGAGAGGATTAGTCGTATAACGCCTGGTGGGTAAAATGAAAATGATGGTAAGAAAATGGGATTTTTTTTCTCTTTGTTGCTTTCAAGTAAAAAGGTATAGACAAAGTGTGTCTTTTGGGTCAGAAGTGAAACTACTATAAATAGGTCTCATTCTTATTGCATGGAAGAGTAGCTCCAATACCAACTTCCTTTTAAGTGTAATCATCCTTCAGTTTCTGGAAAGCTTTCCTTATACGTTATACCACTCGAGTGAAGATCAGGGGCGGATCCTGAGCAGTGGATCGAGGGGGGGGGGGGGGGCGGCGGGTTTCCAGTGCTAAGGTTGCAGGCAATGTAGAACAAATAAAACGGACCAAAATTCAAGACGAGGAATAAGCAAAGAGTAAAACAAATTATTGAAACAATAGAAAGGAAAAGTAATCATACATGGTAAACATGTAAAGAAAAAACTATATGAAAGACAAAAATATACAGTAAAAAAAATCTACGACACCAACCAAACACAAAACAAAAACAAAGAAGAAAACGGTAGAAATAATAAAAACAAACAAATAAACAATACAAAGAAGAAGACACAAAGATTGTTTTATTTTCTTACCGTGGAGGAAAGGGGTATACCTCCTCTGTCCATGGATCCGACGTGACGGGAAATGCTAAAAATACCCGCATCCGGGTATGCATGGTGACGCAGACAGAGCGAGTTTCATTTCACAGTATTTAGCATATAGCCAACAAATTATTTAAAGTGCAACAATACAGCTAAAGGCAAAATGCACGCCCAAACACAACGTAACGTAACGTAACGTAACGTAACGTACGTACACACACACACACACACACACACACACACACACACACACACACACACACACACACACACACACACACACACACACACACACACACACACACACACACACACACACACACACACACACACACACACACACACACACACACACACACACACACACACACACACACACCCATACCTACCAAGATATTACGGACATAATTCTGTTGAGAGAATTGGAATCATATCCTTTCAGTATTTATGTCTGTGTAATGACACCGGATGCTCGCTGACAATCACAACCATGTACCATTATGACTGTGAATGACACTACACATTGCATTTAGGGTTGTCAGTGCTCAGACGAAGGTGAAAGTGTTCTGTCGTTGTCGATTAACATGTGTGTTGTTTCGTACAAATGTATTCGTGTACTCACTGAAATAAACGGTCAGCGACATAATTCAGCCAGACAAAATGAACATCCCGCGCAGGCCGAGACGGAATTGGTCGTTATCTTCAGTTCAGATAGTATTTTGTACACTTGTTTGCATGGCATTGGCTGATTACACAGGTGAGCGTACATTAAAAGATTAAGGCTAAATTGTGGAGGTTCAATTTAAAAACTGTCAAACTTTGATATCTGAGCTACATACCGTAGCATGATAATATAGAGAAAAATCCTCGTACATAAAAGTTTCGAATGTTATGGTGCTACTGGCATAGTATGGATAAATAGAGAAATTAGTACTCCACCCGAATTTCAGTTAGTCAGACTTGTAATACAGTAATGTATGGGAGGAAACAGGCGGGGTCAGGAGAAGGTAACACTGGTTTTTCATTCTTTTAGCACTAAATTATTACTAAAGTACATGTTTTTCAGGGCTAAATCAAAGACACTTAGAACCTCAAAAAATAAGCAGCTCAAATATTTTAAACTGCGGTATACATTTACGTGGTGAAGTTGTCAATTTCGAGGTTTCTGATACTAGTGTGTATAGTGGGAAAACTCTTCGTTCCAGCCCCATCGTCAGCAGGAACTTTTAGTTTATTTTCTTTTGTGGTTTTTAAAGTTAAGAATGAATTCAGTTTCTATTTAAATCTACCGTAGGTGTACATTCTATTACTAATCATTGTTAAAGGTCAGTGACATGCTCGGGAACACCTGAAAATGCCTCAAGAACCAAAATTGTTGAAATATATACCACCTATACCAGCTGGAACGATTTTTCTCTAATTTGTTTATTGAGGAGAATCAAGCATGAACATACTCGTATTTTAATTTTATCGGGGCACTATGAAAATAAGACCCATAGAGAGCCACACAGGAGGTTTGCCTGCCACGATGGATTTTGACATTAGTTATTTTAGAATGAGTCAACGTTTGACTACAAGATTTTCACAGGAGAATCCTTGCATAGTTTACTTGATTTTAGAGTAGTTTCAGCCCAAGTTGGAGGACTACCCCCAATCATGTCATTTACCTTTAATGTGAATTATTTGAAGTTTCGTCATTCTGTTCAACGGATGCATATCATGATGTGACTTTTAAAATTCTGATGGTCGAATTGAACACGGAAGACGGATTACTTGTAGCTGCCAAACATGACAAGTTAAAGGTCCCCTGACATAAAGACGCACGTTGACTTCTGTTGACGTCTTTTGGTCTGTACACCAAATCACTGAATGTTTTGTGAAAATATGCATCGTATGTTTTTTAACATTTGTAAAACTTTTTTCTGCACCCCTGCTAAGCCCCACCTCTAAAAAAATCCTCCAGATCATCTTTATTCATATTCTACATGTGACATCATCCTCATCTTATTCTTTTAGAGGTGGGGCTAGCAGGATGTAAAAAAAGAGTTTGACAATATTAAAAAATATATGATGCATATTTTCAGAAAATATTTAGTGATTTGGTGATGTACAGACCAATATGCATCAACAGAAGTCAACATACGTTCGACGTCAGGGGACCTTTGAAAAGGAGTGAAACTTAACAAAAAATTGCAAACTTTAACGTAAATTATCTGACTCTTATAGCACTGGAGAGCAACTGTGGTCCGAATTATATTTTATTATCAATGAAGAGATTGTTATGTCTCCTTTACAGAGGACAAATCATTGACATGAGTATGTTTTGAGTGAGTGATTTTAGTTATCCATTTGAAAGAATTAAAATCTTGAAACAATAAATTTTGAGTGGAAAATCTTGTAATTTGACTTTCCTGCAATTATAGGCAAGATATGTTAATTATCACTTCAAAGTCATTTGAATGAGCTTTGAAATAATTACTTGATAAGTGACAATGAATCATCCGTTGAGAAAGGAAGGACATTAACCCCAAACCCTTGACAAGGAGAAGGCCGTGCACACTGTATAAACTCTAAGGCATTATCGCCCTTTTCCTTATCAAGTGTTAAGTGTTTACACCCTTCTTCGAACAATAATTAAAGATATTAGCTCTTACCGTCAGTTTTGTTATCATTGTGTCAAGTGCTACAATAATAGGAATGACGCGAATGAAACGATATGCGGGAACAATGATTGATGCTGATAGAGCTCAAATTTTCTGGAGAATTGGTAACTAAATCTGGCCATCAACGTATCAACGCTATCAACGTATATTCTTTAATAATCAAGCATGTGTTTCATTTTTATAATGTCAATGGTATAAAAGCCTGTGATCGTGCGTTCAGTGTAAGTGTGTGTGTAAGAGCCATTGTTGTCTCATTATGATATTTCTTTCTCATAGTGGATTCCATACTGTAACGAGATCTTGTATTATAATTGAATAAGTATTTATTTTTTTTATCTTTGTAGGCGCAAAACTACAAATCATAAAATATAAGGTTTTTATTTTAATCACTTGTCAATCCAAAACGTACAGTTGACAAACAGTGTAAAATAACGCTTATCACTAAAGATCACGCCTAAAATGTAACATTGTGCAAACGCACTGTATATAGAAGAGCTTGCTATTTAAGAAACTTTAGCAAAGTGTAGGAGGTAAACACGCAGTTTCAGTGGAATCAATATTGAAAATATATATTTAATCTTGATTTTTGTCCAATATGTTTTTATTGAAACAAAACTGAAAGATCAAACGTTTAATAGTTTTAAAATACGGTTTGATTCATATTCTTTGAAATCAACCCCTTTTCACACTTGTATGGGCAATATTTGGGTTGATTGTAACCATAATCGTTTTAAATCATACAAATCCGATTTAGATTTTAAAAAATGTAAATCTTGGTTATCAGAGATACCACACTGTCCATAAAAACCAGCGTAGCCACTGACCAGTGTCAAGATTGAAATCAAATCATCGATGAATTATGCTAATTATTATGCTTAAAAAAACCAGACAACTACCAGACATCATCCTACAAGAGGGGAGGGGGAAGGAGACCGACGACGACCAAAACAGTTTTTTGGTAGCCAAATTGTTTCTTTACCTGCAAAATTACAAGCGAAACATCATCCATTTAAGAAGAAGAAGAAGAAGAAGAAGAAGAAGAAGAAGAAGAAGAAGAAGAAGAAGAAGAAGGAAGATAATTTTTGATAATAATAATCAATAATTATCATAATCAGAATAATCATCTTAATTCCCAACAAAAGTAATAGTATGATAAAAAGAAATATTTTTTCCCGTGAGACATTAATATCATTAATAAGTTTCGGCTCTGAAATTCTCAGATGTTTCTCCTGTGGGAAAGTGATTTTGGAATTCAATGTGGTGCACAAATTTGTTCTAAATGTCTTTATGGCTTTAGCTAATTCATCGTGATTATAGTTAGTGCAATACACACATGCTCTTTCCTCTCCATCTAATTCGTCTAACTCAGTAACTCTGATACACTAATGTTAGTGTAAGTATTCTAACGTAGTTTGGTTATTAGAGCATTGTAAACTGCTTCTGGCCCTGTCATTTTCTTTTAAGTAGTTTTCCCTCCGGCACTTATTACCCCTCTTTTATTGTACTAGGTGTTAAAAGTGAAACTTGTCAAGTTTGGTAATTAATTACACAAAAACTATACACCAGAGTATACTGGCATTTAGTATAGCTGCAGCTGAATAGTGAACATTTATGATGGAGATGGTTTGAATAAGATATCAATATTCAGTTTTATGTAATTCATGCTTATTTAAAAAGTTAGGGTAACGATTTTGCTCAATATCTAGTCCCCTGTACAAAATTAAAACTGTACAGAATTCAAATGGCGTGTGTGATAGTGTGTGTTTAGTCCGCACACAATAGCATTCAAGCAATAGACAATGGCTGTGGAGAGCGTACATTGGAAACTTTGGTATGTCATTTTCATTACGTCCAGGTTAGATAAATTATTTATTAATATTCATTAATAGTCGTGTCTACACGTACGGAGCTAACCCCCGGGTTAACCCCGAGTTCCTTAGAGTCTCAGGAATTCGGAGTTAAACCCGACACGGAATTATGCAAATTCGGAGTTAAACCTTGGATAACTCCGACGATTTAACTCCCAGTTGTCTACACGTTCGGAGTTAGCCCTGGGGCTAACCGGGAGTTCCTTAGAGTCTCAGGAATTTGGAGTTAAACCGAGATTGGTGAGCGTGAAATTCGGACTTAACTCCGAAGATTTAACCCTGGGAATCCTCAGGATTAAGTCCGAAGACTTGCGAGATAGCTCAGATTCCCAAATCGCGTGTAAGTTATACACACATCGCTCGGAGCTTAAAGGACGGTGATTGGGAACACGTGACAATGCCTCCAGAACCATATGAGTTGGGACATACCTGAAGTATACACTTGCTGAAGTGTTTATTTTGGATGGAAGGATTTGTCTTGAATTTATTCACTTGAAGAGAATCCAGCATGGGCAAACCAATATTTCACTAATCTTGTTCACCAATACAGAGTAATCAAAAGCAGCTATACAACACATTTGCCTATGACAATGAATATAATTGATATATAAATTTAGCTCGTTTACAACGAGTCAACGTTTTCCCACTAAATTGTCACAGCAGAATCCTTGCATAGATCACTTGATTCTAAAACAGTTTTCCCCCAAGTTGAAGGCTACCTCCAATCATAGTGTTTACCTTTAAAGCCAGAGACCTTCAGCTGTTGTGGTCTGTGTGACAATAGACCTGTTTATAATGCATTTAAATTTATGGATGTTTTCTCTTCTGAAGCCTAGTGATGAGCTATTTCTGTTACCTGTACTTATGAATAAATTTTCAACACTTGCACATACAACTTGCATACGTTATTTGATGCTATGTCTGACAAGCTAACACGTTGTCAAGAAGCATCTTTATCCGAAAGGTATCCTGTTTAATGAATAAATAAATAAATATATAAATAGATAAATAAATTAATAAATAAATAAATAGATAAATAAATTCATTAATTAATTAATAAATCAATTAATTAATAAGTACGTAAATAAATAAATAAATAAATTGATTAATAAATCAATTAATTAATAAGTACATAAATAGATAAATAAATAAATAAATATATATATAAATAAATAAATAACTATGGGGCGGTGCTATGAATGATTGAATGAATGAATAAATCATATCAATAAATTATAATCCACGCTATATAAAACGAATTGGTGGAACTAATTTATTATCGGTATCAATAAAATATTTTCAGAAGCTTTCGTCAGTAGAGGGGCAGAATACTTGCTTAGCGATCTAAAATACCATATTACCCTAGGAAATAAAATGATGTATGCATTATGATGTATGACGAGAGGAGGAAGGCGCCGGAGCGAGTACGTTTGATGATGGATGATGATGATTGCATGATAAATGATTATGATGATGGATGCATGATTCATCATTCATCATCATGATCATCATCATCATCATGGTGCATGACGGTGACAGTGATATTTTATGATCATACACTAGTAACAGATGATTAATTTTCATTAGAATAATATAAAACAATAATTATAAGCAATAAGTGAAGAATACTGGCTTGGATTCGGATAATATACACTCCCTGAAACCTCGAGGTCGATATTGTACAATGTGATTCTACCCCACCCCCCCCTCCCATTGTGAGCTTGACAGAGGAGACCAGTTTCATAATGGCTTGGCAAATATTCATGCATACCTTTCTGACAAAGGTTTTGCTCTCTGACAATCTGATCTGATAGTGTGCCGAAGGATTGCCAGAGGCGTTGCTGGGCATAGCAAGCATTTAAGTTTGGTATGCCAATTGCCCCTTTTTATGCCTCCCGCATACGAAGTTGCGGACGGCATTATGTTTTTGGTTCTCCGTCCGTCCGTTCCGTCCCGTGCCGTACCGCGATCTCGTTACGCCGATAACTTTAAGAACACTGATCGGATCTTTCATTGTAACTGGGATCAAGTAGTGTACTTATTGGCGGACAATGAACTGATTAGATTTGGAGCTGAAAGGTCAAAGGCAGTCAATAGGTCACCGCGGCCTAAATATGTCTGATTTGCGGCTCGGTTACCGGCGATAACTTGTCATCAAACGGGCCGCGGATCGAGTTGATGTAACTGTGGGGGTGAAGTAGTATTGTGAAGCAACAATGACTGATTAGATTTGGGTTGAAAGGTCAAAGGTCAAAGGTCACGGGCCTAAAATATGTCTGGACGTGGGCTCGTACCGCAGATAACTTTTGAATGCGTGAAAGTCTGCGGATTTGCGATGTAACTATGGTGTGAAGTATGTATATGACGCAACAATGAACTGGATAAGATTTTGGAGAGGTCAAAGGTCAAAGGTCACCGGGCGCCTACAAATATGTCGTGATTTGGGCTCGTACTGCGATTAAACTTACGTGCTGAACGGTCTGGTGGATTTTGAGAGTGCTAAGCGTGTAACTTTTGGTGTGAATGTATGTATTATGAAGCGAACAATGAACGATTAGATTTGGGGGTTCAAAGGTCAAAGGCTCACCTGGCCTAAACATATGTCTGAACGTGGCGCTCGTTACCCCTATAACTTCTTGATGGACAAGTCTGGATTTTGATGTAAACTTTGGAGTGGAAAGTAATGTATTATGATGCACAATGAACTGAGTAAGGATTTTGGGAGTTTGAAGGTCAAAGCGTTCAGCAAGGTCACCGGGCCTAAAATATGTCTGATTTTGGGCTCGTTACTTGCGATAACTTGTGAACGGCTGTGGCGTCGTGATTTTGCAGTTGCTGTAACTTGGGTGAAGTATGTATTAATGAAGCAACAATGAACTTGATAGATTTTTGGGTTCAAAAGGGTCAAAGGTTCACCTGGCCCTAAATATCATCGTCTGACGTTCGGGGCTCGTTACCCTAATAACTTCTGGAATGGAAAGTCTGGATTTTGATGTAACTGGGTGAATGTATGTATTATGATGCAACAATGAACTTGGATAAGATTTTGGCAGTTGAAAGTGTCAAGGGTGTCAGAAGTGTCACGGCCCTAAAACTAGGGTGTCTGACTTGGGATCGTTACGCGGATAATTTGCTGGATTGGGCAGTTGGATTTGGATGTAACTTGGTTGAATCGTATGTATTATGATGCAACAATGAACTGGATTAGATTTTGGGGTTGAAAGGTCAAAAGGTCAAAGGTCACATGCCTAAAACATGTGTTGATTGTCGGCCTCGTTACCACGACTAACTTAAGAAAGGCATGTTTGGTATTAATAACTGGGTGAAGTATGTATTATATGGCCACCAATGAACTGGAATAGATTTTTAAGTTGAAATGGCTCAAGGTCAGAAGGTCGCGAGGAGTGATAGATTGTTGATTTGGGCTCGAATTACCATGATAACTTAAGAATGGCTGTCGATTTTGATTTTACTTGACGTAAAGGTATGATGTATTTATAAGGTACCAATGAAAACAATCAGATTTCAGGGTTAAAAGGTCAAAGGTCCAAGGTACAAGGCTCCATACTTTAGTGTCTTTTAAAGTTAACCACAATAACATGTGAGGACGGCTATCGGGATATTGATGTAACTGGGTGAAGTAAGTGTTATTTAATGTTACAATGAAGCTGATCATTAGTTTTGGGGTTTTAAGGGCAAAGAGCGTCAAGCGTCACGAGACCCGATTCTTGCATATCTTTACACGATAACTCGAGAACGTATAGAATATTGCATGTAATTTGCGGGTTCTAAAGTATGTATTATGGGGCATAGATGAGCATATTCAGAGTTAACAAGGTCAAAGGTACGATGCCCGACATTCAAAGTTTGCGAATTGGGACGGGGTGCGGAAGGCATACCCCATCGGACTGCGCGCGAAGGCGAATTGCTCTGTGGTATTTAAAATGTATTCATAGGATCAGATGACAGAAGTGGTTCGTCGCTACGCTGAGGAAGAGAAAACATCCACTTATTTGAATAAAGTATGAGAAGGCCTATTGATCGGAGCTTGTGTGTAAGCGTGAGGAATTCTGAAGATCTCAAACTTAACTATGGGGTTCTTTACAATAACAATGACCTCACAGTTAACCCCGGGCTCATATCACGTATAGACAACGGTGGAATATTGGGGGAACATCCATCTCCTCGGGGTTATTCTGATCTCGGGGTTATCTTCACGTATAAACGCCACTAGTAGCATGGCGACTGCTAGACTTTATTCACTATTGTACTAGGTGTTAAAAATGAAACTTGTCAAGCTTGGTAATTAATTACACAAAAACTTTACACCAGATTATACTGGTATTTAGTATAGCTGCAGGTGAATAGTGAACATATATGGTGGAGATGGTTTGAATAAGATATCAATATTCAGTTTTATGTAATTCATGCTTATTCAGAAAGCTAGGGTTACGATTTTGCTCAATATCTAGTCCCCTGTACAAAATTAAAACTGTACAGAATTCAAATGGCGTGTGTGATAGTGTGTGTTTAGTCCACGCACAATAGCATTCAAGCAATAGACAATGGCTGTGGAGAGCGTACATTGGAAACTTTGGTATGTAATTTTCATTACGTCCAGGTCAGATAAATTATTTATTAATATTCATTAGTAACATGGCGACTGCTAAACTTTCTTCACTATCAACAGGCATTGTCTAATGATATTGTGTGTGGACAAGGCAAACCACACACACACACACACACACACACACACACACACACACACACACACACACACACACACACACACACACTTACTAGGTGTTAAAAATAATATTTGTCAATTTTGGAAACACAAAAACTGTACAACAGAGTATACTGGCATTGAGTATAGTTACAGCATAATAGTGAACATTTTTGTTTTAGGTGTTTTGAAGACGATATCAATAATTAGTTTAATGTAATTCATGCTTTTTTTAAAAGTTAGGGTTCAGATTTTGCTCAATATCCAGCCCCCTGTACAAAATTGAAACTGTACAGAAATCGAATGGTGTGTGTGTGAGAGTGTGTGTCTAGTCCCCACACAATAGCATTAGACAATGGCTATGGATAGTGAATAAAGTCTAGCAGTCGCCAGGCTATATTTACTAATGAATATTAATAAAGCATTTATCTAACCTGGCTGTAGTGAGAGATTGGCATACCAAGGTTTCTACCGTGCGCTGTTCACCGCCATTGTCTATTGCTATTGTGCGGGGACTAAGCACACACTCTCACACACACTATTCGATTTCTGTACAGTTTCAATTTTGTACAGGGGCTGGATATTGAGCAAAATCTGAACCTTAACTTTTTAAACAAGCATGAATTACATAAAACTGATTATTGATATCATATTCAAACCACCTCAAACAAAAATGTTCACTATTCTGCTGTAACTATACTCAATGCCAGTATAATCTGTTATACAGTTTTTGTGTTATTAATTTCCAAAATTGACAAATATTATTTTTAACATCTAGTACATACATACACTCACACACACACACACACACAAACACATCACACACACACACACACACACACACACACACACACCACACACACACACACACACACACAAGACACACGACACAGACACACGAACACACACACAGACACACAGACACACACACATACACACACACCACACACACACACACACAACACACAACACACACACACACACATACACACACACACACCAACACACACACACACACACACACACACACACACACACACACACACACACACACACCATTTAATTTCTGTACAGTTTCAATTTTGCACAAGGGACTGGATATGGAGCAAAATTTAAACCCTAACTTTTTAAAATAAGCATGAATCACATAAAACTGAATATTGATATCTTATTCAAACCCTCTCCACCATACATGTTCACTCTTCAGCTGCAACTATACTCAATGCCAGTATAATCTGGTGTATAGTTTTTTAGTGTTATTAAATTCCAAACTTGACAAATTTAATGTTTAATGTATTTACTGCATTAACTACATTTATCTTACATGGCTGTAAAGTATAGGTAATAGTTCAATTTCAAAGCGTGGTAATATGAGGTGTCTTCAATAAGTTGTAAGACTTTTTTCCTCGGACAAGTAAGAACCTCCAGTCCCCTTCAAAGTACTCCCTCCAGGTGTAATGCACTTGTTGTATCGTTGCAACAACTGCTGGAAGACCCTCTGAAAGTCCTCTGGTGTGAACGTTTCCATGACCCTCGTCACAGCCTCTTTCATATCCTCAATGGTTTCAAAACTTCTGCCCATGAAGTTTTCCTTGAGCTTGGGGAACAACCAAAAGTCACAGGGAGCAAGGTCTGGATTGCAGGGAAGGTGAGGAATTGTCTTGATGCCCATCTTGGTCAAATAGTGGGATGGTACGGATGGAGCTCGATCATCTCCCTGATGTCGCTAACACGTATTTCCTTCTGTTGTCACTGATCACCCTTGGGACAAACTTAGCACATGTTCATTTCATCATGAATAATTGTGTGCACAGTTCCTACACAGACTTCAAACTGTACACTTATTGTCTCACTGACACTCGACAGCCCTTATCTATGAAAGTACGAATTTTTCCCACCAGCTCCGGTGTTCTGACTTCCCTCCCCTTCCGACACCTCTCATCGTTTCTCACAGACTCTCTGTCGTCCTTTAACTTTTTGTGCCAACGAAACAAGGATATCTGCCCGTGCAAGTTAATCCATAAGCAGTCTGAATCTTACTTCCCTGACAACTTTTCTGCACGATACACGTATGCCGATGATGTTGCCCTGACAGTGTCGGCTACACAGGTGAAAGAAGGAGAAGATAAGCTCTCTGCTGACATGGGCATCGTCTGTCAGTACCTAAGCAACTGGAGACTCAAACTCTCCACAACAAAGACAGTCTCCTCCATATTTCACCTAAGAAATCACATGGCAACATACCAACTAAAGGTGCAAACAGTCTCAAGTGTACTCAAATTTGACCCAAACCCAACATACCTTGGAGTCAAGCTGGATCGCAGCCTCACCTACAAAAGCCACCTGACAAAGCTCAAGTTCAAGATCTCTTCCAGAGGTGGCTAAATCAGACGATTGGCCAGTACAAACCGGGGTGCTTCCTTCTGCACTTTCAGAACTTCTGTTATGGCACTTGCATTATCAGCAGTAGAGTACTGTGCATGCACCGGCATGGACACAGAGTGCTCACGCTCACCGCGTAGACATGCCCATTCATGACACTTTGGGACTCGTCTCGGGCTGTATTCGTTCCACTCCGTTATGTCAGCTCCCATTCCTGTCTGGGATTCAACCTCCCAAGGCCCGTCGGGACAACATCTGTAGACGATTGTACAAAAAAGCTTCTCAGCCAAATCATCTCCTACATGATGTGCTCTTTGAGAAAGAAGCTCCACAAAGCCTGAGCCCAAGGAAGCCACTGTGCCCATTCTTGGAAAACCTGGCGGCAGTAGGCTCCACACCATTGGATGTCTCTGAGAGGCTCAAGCCATTCATAGATTCCTGGTCATCTCATCCCCCTGGCAGCAACCTACCCATGCAGGAAGCCTTGGGTGCAGTTGAATAGACTACGTTCAGGTGCTGGCCGTTATGCCGCAAACATGAAAAAATGGGGCATCTCAGATTCTGACCTTTGCCCATGTGGTAAAATCCATACCCACGAACATGTTGTCAATGAATGTAGAGTAACTGGTCCCCCTTGCCCACTGACAGATATTGACAACCCCAACTATAGTGACCTACCTGAGTAACTGACAGTTTTGAAGTTGTAATTGACATACGAAATAATGATAATGTATATTATATTGAATATTTTTTTTATTTATTTCCATTCTTTGCAGTCTATATGAATGTGTGTTTTGTTAGTGAAGTATTGTTGATTCGTGCTGATCCTGCCATTTCCATTGTTTCCTTTAACTAATAATGAGCCCTCTTGTTTAGATGTGTAAAATAAAGTAACCTCAAATGGACCATAAATGTAAACTTAAATTCTTAATATTTTCATCAGCATATAGGGAATGTGTTTGGGTAATGTTTAAGATGCAGTTCCTAATTCCGTTGTTGTTTCTATGTTTTTCACAGCCGGGGTTTCTTCATGTCAAGGGAGGTGTGGCAATAAATACAACCCAGAGGATACCTGTCACTGCAACGAAGCATGCGTACGCCACAGAAATTGTTGTGATGACTATCGCATGAGGTGCATTAGTAAGTATTAGCATGCACGCACGCGCGCGCACACATACATACACACAAACACTCACACAGACACACACAGACACGCACACGCACACACGCACACAGACAGACAGACAGACACACACACACACACACACACACACACACACGAGCGTGCGTGCATACACACTGTGCATTGTTACCGTTATACATGGAAAATTTTACATCCCAATCCAACTGTACAAATATAATCTTCAAACTCATGAAAATATTCGTACCATTGAATGCATAAACATTCATTATTTGCATAATACACTCCATACACTTAACCTGTTGCAGACGATTTGATTTCACTATAACATGCATTTTCCATAGACCCCAACACGAGTTAACTCGTACTTAGTCTCCGACAGGTTGACATAAATCTTAAATCTTTATGAATATAGAGAAATAAAGTGGATTAACAATGCACAATTATCAAAATGCATTGTAAATACTAAAATGTTTTGCTAGTGCACCGAAAATTCGGAGAAGACTGGCTATGGCGAGGGATGCAGTGCAAAAATTAACAAATTTATGGAGGGGCAGCAGAATCCGACTTAAACTGAAAATGAGACTGCTTCGAGCAATTGTCTTTCCTAGTGCAACGTACATTATGGAAGTGAGTCCTGGTCCATGCAAAAGGCAGACAAGTAGAGGGTGGATGCTTTGGAGATGTGGTGCTACAGGAGGCTATTAAGGATTTCGTGGGCAGAAAGGAGAACCAACATCTGGGTACTTGAAAAAATTGGAGCTGAGCTCACAATTATTAGGAAAGACATCAGGAAGCGGAAGCTACGCTATTTTGGACACGTCATTCGACACGACGGTGTACATAAGCAAGTGATCACAGGCAAAGTAAATGGAACACGAAGGAGAGGCTCAAGGATATTACCAACATAACAGGGATAAGTATGGCGGAGGCAGTGAGGGCAGCATACGAGGTTTGACAAAAAAAAGAAACGAGACTGTGACAGCCACGACCACGAAGCAACGTCAATAGTCATTACACTACAGTGTGTCCCAGAACAAAAACACAACCTAAAACAAAGGCTTATTCTGCAGAACTAATGAAGCGTATGGCTAAATAAGCAAATTCAGGATAAAATTTGACTCGTGTTCTCTCAAATGATACATTAAGCGAACTTATTCATATATGCATTACTGAATATCATGAATTTGAAAATGCAATGTAAAAAAACATTTGCTACACTTTAAGGCTTGGACACTATGCACATCTCCATTTTTCAAGGTTTGCACAGTGTCATTCTTTTTTGTCACACCTCGTTTGTCAGAAAAATGTGGCGGAGAATCGTGTGGATCACAGCATCGCACCCTGCGACATCTGACTGAGAGAGAGCTAGACATATGAGCTAAGAAATGAACATTTTACGAATGAACCGAAGATTTTGGTTTGGTGGACGTCTTGTTCTATGACATTCCAAAATTTTGGTCCGTTAAAAAAAAAGGGTGATGTGTGCGAAGATTTGTGTTTCCTAGTGATGTAAGCGCATGGGGTACTTCATTTTTATCTAAGTGAAACATAAACGATGACAGTTGAAGTTTGTAAGGTCGGTTATTTTTTTAGAATTTTGGAATTCTTAAAATTAATGAAGGTAGAATAAAAAAAACAAGAAAAGGTATAGTTTAAAAGCATTATGCTGAATATAGAAATAATTCAATAGATGTAAACATATCAAGCTTAAAGCATGAGTTGTTTGAAGCAACTAGGTGTGAGTCAAGAATGAACTGATATTAAATTGTTTTGTATATAAAAGCGTGTCTTGCATATTTCTTTCTTGCATTATTTGAAATAAGTTCGGGTGCTGGAACAAATAATGGACACCTGACAGTGAACTAGTTGTGATAATAAACAAGTCTTACGGATAATTAATCTGTTGAGATTATGGGGGCGAAATGATTAAGTATTTTAATCATTTATTTGATCATTTTTTAATCATTAATCTTCAAATCCACCTTATATATATATATATTATATCCACGCGAGAAACGTTGTAGAGGATTCGTTAAAAGTGCTCTATGCTACATGGTGTATGCGAGCAGAGTGAAATTATGACGTACCTTGTAAAGCAGTAGGTCAGCTACCGGACGGTTTCACGTCCTTGTTGCTCGGCCGATTCTTCCAGGCTGACTGACTGTGTGGTGTGTAGTGCGATGGATCAGCTGTTTGTCGCTTGGGTGGTTTTAAGGTGGGCGTTCCGGTGTCTGCACTTGACGAGCCAGGCTCACGAAGTTTTAACTACGCGCCTGGCTGGTGGGTCCTTCAAGACCAGGTTACAGTTCGAATCCACGTCGAGAAATACATTCAAACGATGAAAAATACAAAAACGAAATCACCACAACTTTCCTAAGTACATTTGGATCACTAAAAAATCAAAACACCATACGCACTAACTTGGGACATCGCCAAAGAGTACAACCGAACTACGAACAAAAGCGGTGTTTGGCAACCTTTGCCTGGAGAGAAAGTACCTAATTATCACCAACAAGGACGCATCAACAAAATAAAATCGGGAGCTGGTGTGCAAGTTGCAGAACACGGAACCGCCCCACTAAAAGAAGCACCCAAGCGGACAAAACAGCTGATCCTATCGCGACTAACACACCAACAGCTCAGTCAGCTGAAGATCAGTCCAGCAACAAAGGACGTGAAACCGTCGGTAGCTGACCTACTGCTTACGAGCTCATTGGTATCATATCATACAATAATAAAAGACGCAGGACGTGCGTCGTCAGGCAGATGCCTTAGCACTTGTTGTCAAGCGGCCTGTCTGAGGACGCGCGTCCTTAACAATGAAGTCTGTGAAGGGATACGCAAATCCGACAACTAATGGGATGTGCATCCATTAATATATTATATATACACACGAAAATAAATTTAATACAAACAGACGAATAATTATTAAATATACGAAATTTATAATCATTGTAGTAATATAAAACTGAATAATTAATAAAGAATGACGGCTGAACGACTTGACCATCTAACAAAATGATCATAACAGATATCAAATAACTCAAACAATCGGAAAAAGCGAGGAAGAAATCGGAAAAATGTAAATGTGCGTGTCCCTCACAATAAAATAAATAAATAAATAAAAGATGCCCACATCCGACAATTGAAGGGATGTATGTCTCTTTTACTGTAGAAATGAAATTACACTAAATGTAATGGCACACACACACACACACACACACACACACA
>JZLH01S0031266.1:3161-24537 GCA_001188425.1 Eucidaris tribuloides
ATTCATTCAATTTAGGCTGATAAAACAGTCGTCAGTTTCGCAATTCGCTGTTAATGAATATGCACGAAGTATACTAAAAAAATCTGTCGACCGTATCTGCTGTTTATCGGCGGTGGTATAGTTGAGACTTAAACACGCCATACTAGTTTGAATTACTCCAAGAAAAAAATGCTTAACAATGACTTCTATTTTTTATTTTGATGTCATCTGATGAGACTGCTCCTCACTCCCAATAATACGTGCTTATCGGCAGGGAGAATGAACGGTTAATGAAGTACGTGTTTCTTGAGGATAACAGACGCATCATCAAATTTATGCCTACACTTTGCGAAAGTATAAAACAAGGAGCTTGCTCCTTGGTATAAACAATGACCGAAATAGTCAACACCAATTGAAAATTAGCAAGATTAGCTCTGAAAGGGGCTTGTGATTTCAAGTTAAGTTTGAGAAACAGTTTATTTTCCTGATCAATATGAAAATCATAGAAGTTCAGACGAATCGCTTACACGAGTGATTGCAGCAGGAGTTACAGCCTGGGGTTACAGAAGTCTATAGTTTTATCACTTTTAACTTCAAGCTCCAACATCGCGGCGCATGCAACGTTATTTCGGGTTGCCTGTCCAGCAGTGCATCCGTCCTTGTTTTCAAAGTAATGAAAAATGCGAGGGGGGGGGTAGATGTTTTGTGGAAAAATTTCCCCATAAGAATTTTTGTTTCCGAACGGATTTGACCCGTCATCGCCCCCTGCTCAATATCAATGCGAAAAGGTTCCTTTTTTACTGTTGACTTGTATCTATTTTCTCAAATCAAAAGTATTTTATGTTATATTCTCGCAGGTTTTAGGGGCCGCATTAAAATAGTCTGACGATGGACAATAGGATTCGCTCATGGCATAATTAAGTACATCCGGAGACCATCTGCTGCTCACTGCTCAATGAGTAATGAATTTTCCACATTAAAGTGGCAGTATTTAATTCAGCATTTTTATTTTTTTTTTTCATCCTTCTCGCGTCAATTTACAGCGGAGCAAAAACTTGCAATGAAAGGATTCCCTGGCTATGATAACAGATATTTAACATTAATATCAGCAACACGAATTGAGCTGTACCGCTCTACAGACCATCACAGATTATTTCTCCTACCTTTGCGACAAGAATCACTTGACTGGGGCTACGACTTTTGTATGATATTCTGCCGGACAAGGAAGAGGATTTTCAGAATTTACTTCATTACTGGTCGCACATGAGCTCGACTGTCAACAATCTAACAGTAATTTTAAAGATAAATAAGATAAAACATATGAGCGTGCAAATGGCGTGGCTCAAAGTTTTTTGTCCGACACGAATTGTGAATGCATTAATGGAATTGTCATAGACTTTAGATATTTTGACAAAACAAAATATGACACGGTATATCAGGATTACTGGTCCGCCTAGGCCTATATTGTGAAACATGTCGGTGCATGGTTCCAAACACTGGCGTAGCAAATACTTTGTGTTCGTCCACCGAATATAAAGGGGCAACAACCGTGATAAAATATAGTTATAACGCTAAAAATAAATATATATCGCGCATATACATCAAACAAATCTGCCTTTGTTGCGTTGCATTGAAAGTGCTTTAAATATTCACTTTCCAGGTTGCTTCGTGATGCAAACACGTGGTTCGTGACGGCACGTGTGGCGTGTGATGTACAATGTATATCGACGTAGGCTTCAAAGCAAGCCCCTATATATATAGATAACAAGTCGTACTTATCAATAAGTCTCTGAATTCAAATGTCAGTCTATCGAGTTATAATTAAAAAAAATATGATTACACTGAATAATTTCTTGAAATCAAATGTAATTTTGTTTCATTTGTTATACAATTTCAGATTGTTTCTGCGCTGAATGAGTTGGTTAATGTGGCCAACGTGATATACTTACGAAAAACTCAAATCAAATGTGTAAGAGATTGCCCAGCATTTATACATATATCACTTAAAATACCAATGCGGTTCGGAAGTCTACGTATTTGCACAGAAGGGATCAAGTGCAAAGTTAAGTTTCATATGTGGTCGGCTATAGGCTACAAAACACTCTGCCTAACAAAAGACAAAGTAAAATGACAGGTATAATGAAGTTGCACGAGTCTAATAAGAAATAAAAGCGCACGGGTAAAAAGCAAAAATGTTCCAGCCGTTTCCTGTATGCTCACGCGCTCTCATTATATAGCTGAAGTGTTTTAAGATTTTGTACAACATGCAATATTGATCACCACAGGGGTGCGTGAAAGGGTAAAAAAAATAACTATAAATGTGGAATCCATAACATCGCCTTTCTAGGAATCGTAGGGCCATAATAATTGGACATTGCACAGGCTGACGGCATATGAGTCCAATGTCTACTGATTTTCATTTCGCAAGGTTCTTGCGCGTGAACGCGCTACAGTCATTGCTTGCATACATGTAATATGATTACCTTGGATGGCATAAAATATTGGAGGGAACAGTTGAAAATATGCGAATATCATTCATCTCCGCAGCTGTGTTACAAAAGACATTCTTTCCAGCCGATCAACATCAATGGAATTGGAACAGACATTAACGCGGTAACAACACCTCTACGTGCTACGCATACCGTATTTCTTTCTAGCTTTTGGTGTAGAATCGGTGTCAACCTGTTATTGATAACAATATCGAGGCGGAGAAATGAGGACTGAATATGAATAGCAAAATATTGATTATTAGGTACAGCTCCCCCGTATTCTCTTTACGCAATAATATTTGTCACTTGGTTAATTTTGTGAGACTCGTATGAGTAAATGACGTATACGGGCAGTACCAGGAGGGTAAGCGTACTAGTAGGATATCAAATATTCTCTAACCCTGGTCAAAAAAATGAACAACACACAGGAGAAAAAACGAGTAATAAAAAAAGAAGAGATGGCTGATAATAAAATATTGGTTTAAAGCGCGATTTAAATCTCGTATTTTCTTTGGCAAAATGTTTAAAAATTAAAAGAATGACGTGAATAGTCATGTGCCAAATCATGAAGTAATCAAGTTTCAACTCTTTTTTTTTAATCAAATATCGGTAGGGATTAAGTTAAGCCTTTAGTCCTAGGAGTGAACCATCGTATATACTAAAAAAATACAAAGTTAATCTGCGACTAAGAGGGTATAAGGTTAGCTGACCATTGATTTGGACACTTGACTACAGATTTTCACTATGAGAATCCTTGCGATAGTTACTTGATTCTAGAGTACGTTCTCTGCCCAATGTGAGGACTAGCCAATCACGTCATTTTACCTTAAATGGAGTGTGCAAATTCTTTCCAATCAAACTTCTTCCCCCCTTATGTTGTCAATTATTTGGGTGATTGTTTAAAAAACATAGTCAGAAATCTGGAAATGCCCATATATATAGATTCATCCTTTCAAACGTATGTCAGCCAGCGTAATAATTTCAAGGTACCAGTTAGATACTGAAACAAATTGAAAGATTTGTCATACATCTCTCACCCTCACGTGGAACATACTTATATATAGATTCTGAAACTATTAATTGATCATCTGTAGCATTCAGGGATGTATAGATTTTTTTCTGAGGGCAGGGTCGTTGACATATTTTGCGTGGACCTTTCAACAATGAAATAAGAGCCAATTGTCTTTGAAAAAAAAAAATTGGGCGGGGTCGGGGGGTGGTGCGTTCGACCTTTACACCCCCCCCCCCCAACCTTGCGTACATCCATTGGCTTTCCTTCGCAATGTTGTCTTGTGTTAGAATATTCCCATGTTAAGAGCTGTCAAAACTACACTAAAGAAATGTTTAGATAAAATTCAGTTTTGAAAGACTTCTAAACCATGTCGTTGTTTATAATACTTGTGATTGCTGATCAAGTTGATGTCTTAAGCTTGACGTTTTATTACCATCTCTGTTCAAGCAATGAACAGTATTCTTTTGTAATAATCATTCAAGTTCATAGTTGGGCATAATATTTAATTTAGCACATTTGAAAAAAAGGTTGTAGCTTTTTACCCTAGTGAACCTGCTGAAGTGCTGTGATATCACTGCTGGTGGATTTTAGCTTCAGCTTGGTGAAGCTTCCATCAGTCCAATATATCAATCATTCTGCAACAGAGAATTGCGCTCATGATCTTGTCAGGTGTGTGATACATTTCGAAATATTTCCGAGAACGTTTTGACCTTGACCGACTTTGCGTGATTCACCTATTAAACTGATCTATACAATTCATTAGTACGGTTTGTGCTGCTGTCAAATAATAAAGATAACATTTTCCGCCGGTTTAGTGTAGGGCGTGAACTTCAAGATTCTTAAAGTCCAAGTAATCCAAGCTTGAATACCTGAATCACTGGTAAATGTGATCGGTATCATTTAATGCAAGATGTTTAGGGCGATTTTTTTTTTCTGACATGCGTGTAACTTCATTTCTATGTCACGTTCAAAATTGTCATAATAAACCATGATAATATTGATTATTATCAGGCGGCCCTCCTTAATGTAAGCAGAGTAGTGCGTGATTCAGCGGCACCCTTCTTATTCCAAGTAGGGATAAACCGGTGGAAAACAAAAAAGGAAAAACAAATCATTATTACAGCTTTCGCGTTTCACGCCATCTTATAATTTGGGCCTATCACGTGTAGTCTCACTCATGATAGCTTTGTATTCACCCAGTCTCTAGTCACGTTCTCTTTATTCTTATCCATATTCTGTTTCATTACTGATTTCCAGTTCCATTCCTCATCTTGAAACTTTATACCCTGCATACCAGACCGATGAGACAGACACATGCGTGATTATATTCGTAATATGAACATTTATTTTAGTGCATCTCGTTATTTCATGTCGAAAAACGTGATCATGGATTAGAAGGATGTCGGCACAACATGATTATCAATACCCACACTTAATCTCGTTTGTTTCAATTGTTACACAATGATTTGGTGTTTACACTAATTACTGCTGTCTTTTATTACTCCTGGAATAATTTACTCCTGAATATATATGTTTCTTTTCTATTTTAATTCGCGTGTTGTGCTGTGGCATGGTTAGTGGGGGGGGGGGGTGGCGCGGTCTTGTTCTTTATATTTTATCTTTCAATATCGATTGCCCGCCTCTTTTGCGGAATTTGCTGCTTGCGTCATTCATTTCGTTGAGTTCCCGTGACTTCGACGAGCAGTGACTTGTGAGTAAATGCGTGTGGTCTGGTATTTCATTTGATTTCATTTGATCACAGAGACGACTTTACACTTGATGAAAAGTCGCCAGCCCATTTCATCAACACTGACAACCCGGCCTGAATCCGCTATTTTGTATATCTGCGACCACCTGTCTTCTCAGATGCGGACTCTTTTTACCCATTCACGGTGGATCTGACAATACATTTCTTTGCGATACTGTGTACAAATGACAATAATGGTAGGATCATCGCAGGAATGTCGGAGCGGCCAGACTGAACTCTGCTGTGGCTTGTCAATCCTTTTCATTCATCCATTTACGTTTTGTTTACATTCTGTTTGAAATCATCCGCCGGTGCGCTGCACTATTAAGCAAATTAAACTACAGTTCATGACCTTTTCTTTTCTGTATAGTTACATATCTTATATACTAGAGTCAGTTTGATGTAGGATGATTTTCTTGTATATCCTTTCTAAGAAACAATTAACACGCATTCATGGCTTAATGAGTAAACTTCAACACTCAGAAGTCGCTTGCGCAGTTTCGGTGAAGGACTGCATGTAATAATTATGGAGATTTAACAATTTTTCTATAACCGAATGATTCAACACGCGTTCATGCATTAATATTGCGAGAAATTTCAACATTAATATATTTTTCAGGAGTTTCCGGTGAAGGTTGTCATAAACGTAAGATGTCAAATTATCAAACCGTTTTCTATCCTCAAAAATTTTTATCCCAATGAAGTCGGCATAAACAAAAAAAAAAAAAACATCGACTGTTTCTAAACGATTGTGAGCTAAACTTGGCAAGCTTGATTAAATGATCAAACACTGTCAAATGGATTTAAAATCAAAATCAACGATTTCATGATTTTTTTACAAAAAGTTCTGTTGCCATATCATATACATAATTTCTCTCGTCAAGATAAGCACAAACACGCTTTTACTCATATTTTGTAAGCGCCTTTCACATTACCACCACATATAGCCCTATTTTGGACACCCCTTGTTGGACAATTATAATTAATATCGCCGCTGATATTGGGCGACGCTTAATTAGTGTTTTTAGATTAGGCTATATATAGCTCCTTGTCGCCACCTCCGTACTATCATTATTTCCGACAAGACGTATACGAAATCATGATGAAACCAGTCAAATCTGCGGGTGAATCCTGGAGTTATAATTTTCAATATTCTGTACATCTACGATCACGTTTTAAGCATGGTACATCATTGCAAAATACGTTTTCGGGTGTGCTGACGTCATTTGGTAGTACGTGCACCACCAGCCACTTTCTTGTTGATCACACATGGTATGGGAAGTCAAACCATTGATTTTAGACGCGTGACGAATAAAGCGGAGCTGAATGTAAAGATTTGTCGGTTCTGTATACGTACTGCTTTCTTATTCAAAAAATATGATAGATTACGGCGTGGTTGCGGAAAATAGTTGTAATATCAAGAAGACTGACATGGTGTATTACATTTCAATTGGACACACTAAAATTCTTCGATTCATATTTCGTGATTGTTTAAAAAAGTAAGACGCTTAGAATCAGAAGAAATGTCACCACATTTTACAAAAATTTCTCAGTCAACTTTCTGATCCGGATTTTTCCCTTCAATGTCTTTTTGTAGTAGGTATATTATCACCCTGATCACGTAGCATCACTGTTAAAGACACTTTATAACACCTGTGGAAGCCCCATTAAAAAAAAGAATTGTCAGACTTGCTATCTCGCATATCTGAAAGTGTTTGAATAGACAAACACGCTAGAACAATAGTTTGGCAGTTAATGCTTTCACCCAGAAAATATTACAACATGAAAATTGAATTAATTCTCAGCTGAGAAAAAATTCTGCCACACAAATCGTTGTATATGGCCCGATACTAATGGGGAGACTGGAATGCGTTGCCTCAATTATTTTCACTTTTTTGAAGCACTTAATTGATCGTTTTGAACTGCAATTTCTTTTTTCAGGCTCATTTTTAGACCTTATCAGAGACACAGGTCATGCTGCTAGCATGAGAATCATTGAAAGCTCAGATTTTTAAACTGGAAACTTGTTAGCGCCTATACGAGCCTTTAAGACTAAATGTATTCATTTTACTACTACAATATAACTTCATTAATGTGTAACAATTTATAACGAAATGTTTAAATAATGAGCCTATATTCAAGCCTGTAAATTGTTATTTTACATTTAACCAAAAAAAATCTTTACAATCCCAACTAGATGGAAGCTGTCAACGAAAGCCATCTCGTGCATGTTCAGAGTAAATTCAAATAATATAGACTCGAAAAACACTCGAAGTTTCTCAAATGCATTATCATACGAATACAGGATTCTGGCAATTTTTTTCGGTGACTGCTTTCATTCGACACTGTGCCGTATAGCACTGGCTATTTCGTGCAGGCTCGGACTGTTATATTCGTTCAAGAAATGAGCAGTAACAGACAACCGAATGCCAATTATAGCCACATTTCTTTGCCTGTGGGACGAGTAAGAATGATTTCAGAGAATCACAGTAACTCATCACGTTAGTTAATCCTCCGCCGTGTCCAACTTCTCGATGACTAACGCCAAACATCTCATTCATCCCATGCATCAACAATCGATGGTCCAATACAACTTCATTCCTTTGGCTACCAAACAAAACCACTCCTCTGTACTCCAGAAATGTTAAGTAGGTCCATCAATCCCAAAGAAAAGAACATTCACAGTTCACAAAAGGAACAGAGCGCCCCACTTCATTACCTGCTTTCATGATTTACAGGTGCCTTACGTAACATAAAGGCGTATTAGCTCCTGGACAAATTACGTACAATTAGCAGTTTGGCGCGCATGGCGTTTTTGCGATAATCGGCTAGCACAAACCTCTTATCGCCGCCTGCGTATGTTGTTGCCTTTGTTGTCGAATTGGCGTATTTTCTGCTTTCCAGGCTCTTGACATGTCGTGATACAGGTAGACATTTCTAGTATTGAAGTGTACTTAGCGTTCAAGCAATTAAAGCTTTGGAGGTCAAAACACGGGCAACAATCTCTGCCATAAACGTCTTGTGTCACAATATCTGAGAGATGAGCAAATAGGGTGTTTCGGAGTCACAATACCGTTTCGTTCATAACAATGAATTAACATAAAGAAAGTTAACGCCCTCTATTATTTTCTGTGTATACTCAGAATGCCCCCATTTATATTGCGTAACATCATACGTTAGGAGTCCCTTTCATTCTCGATTTGACATTCTTGAGCATGACACAATGAAACGTTGAAAGCCCCTCGTAATTTCCACAAGGTGGATGAGATATGTTGTCGAATGGAAAATACGACAAATGTTTCAAATTTTATTTTCAATTTCGTTTCGAGGATTCGCAGTCGCGTGGATGGGTTGGCGGCTTTGGGGAAATCGGCGAAAATGTGTTATATTTTGCGACAAAAGACCAGGCGCGTCGTGAAAAACCCAGTTATCCATTTATGTACTCATTGACGGATAACATCATTCATGTTTAATTACATTTTATTCCCGTACATCGTCGGACGTTTTGCTTTGAAGGGGATCGATGGAATGGTACATGTTACAGACTACAGAGTAATCGTGAACATCATGCGACAGTTCTCGACTTTCAATGCAGCTGTTGGTTTCTTAGCGCAGTTACGCGGTGATTAGCGCTTCTTGCCGACTTGTTGATTTACGGAAAATCCACTCTTCATTCAAGATTAAATTTTCATTTTCAGTTTTTACTAAAATTCGATTTTTCCCTATACACCAACAATAAATTCAAACGTAATCAACGAGAGTTCAGTTCGCATGTAACTGAGTTCCGACTTTTATTTGAAAGACTTACTTGCTATAATGTATTGTGTACTAAAATTCATATTTAGCATGTAGTAAACATAGTTGTTTACGTTGTACATTCTGATCACTTCGTGGCCCCTCGTCATGTCTATTTTCCTACAAAGAGAGATACCGTTTCAAGAATATCTATACATTTATTTGTTACCCCATAAGACATTTAGCTGATAATCAGATAACTGTAAAAAAGATTGAAATGCATATCTCTCATAATCGATTAACCTGTCGACGTTCTAAGATAACGATGTTCCACCAAATGCGTATACAAGGACATCTAATCAATTATCTAAAAAAACACCTACTTTACAAACGTAAGATCGGAATGTTTTGGCTCATGACGCGTAATATAGTTAATTTCCCATTAGTGAATCACCTGAGAGGATTCTATTATTGACATGACTCTTAATTCGTTATCCAAAACATCTTCTGGCGTACCCTTACTGCGAGCGTGTTCTGTCTATAAGCAGCACCAAACATTTTCAAATTCAGCACATGCCGGTAGCCCTGCCGTTCGTGACTGTCAACATATCTGCTTTCACCTATAACGCCTTCACATGACTAGATTACAATATTTTCAATAGTTGTGGAATCAATTCGAAGAGATTGACCAAACCAAAACATTAACATTTTGCGCGCGTTACGTTCGACCACGGTTCAGACTCTTCTTCATTTCGTCGGCAGATAGTCTTTTTCAACCATGCGACCATGTTCAAACATTGCGCGGAATCCCGTATACAAGCGATGACCATGAATCCCAATCAATAAGGAATCGAATTGATCAGTGTATGTATTTCTCGACGGTCTGTCAGCATAGACCTTCGTAGACAGATTTCTGAGAAACAATTTTCGAAGGAAGCAGTACCCTTTTATAAGTTGCAGTGTAAAGCCATATACCGCATTTCGCAGAACAGCTGCATTTTGATGATAACCTCCTAAAATATCGAGAAAGAAGAGAAGAGAGTCCAGAACACTGGTAGACATCCATTCCAAGTTTCTCGAGAAACCTTCATCAGAAAGTGGATCCTTTGATGTCCAGTGGGTTTGCGTTTCCCATTTCATTAAACCTATGTAGCCATTATCTCCTCAAAACATTGGTATAAGCACTTTAAAATGACTTAAGGCATGAGTTCCTCGTTAGGAAAATTAGGCCATGAAATTGTTCCAAAAAAATGATTCACTTCCCTTGTTATAAATGGCAAGATAAAGCCAAGAATTTGCCGTCAAGTGGGAGTTGCCAGCGCCAGCTTGTCATGTTTGTGACGTTATACGTTATAGGCTTGCTTAGGCCTACAATTGTCAAATGTTGCCGATTTCAATATTTCTCGTAACTTTCCCGTCAGTTAAATCATAGCATACTATATGCGTCAAATGATAGAAACAATACCGCCCCCCAAAAAAAAAAATAATAATAACTAAATAAAATAAATAAAATAAAAATGCTAAAACAAATAAATAACGTTTGTTTCGACAAATTGAACATATTATTGGTTCAGTTATGCTATGATCTTGCTGCGAAATTAAATTTAATTTACCTACGAGGCAGTGCTCCTTTATACACAAGTGTCCATTTAGAGGGACGGTCTTTGACTAATTTCGCTCCAATATGGTTTTCTGGATTCTAGTTTATCCTTCCTTAGTCTGACTTCCAGACGCAAGAAGAACTTATCTATTTCCTAAAAGAAATTAGGGCCTACTAATCTATCAGTTAACTGTCTTGAACTTAAGACTAGTTGTCTGCATCGACTAGGCCAGAGGTGAAGGTATAGAAAAAGTCAGAGAGGGAGTGATATTAGTACTCTGGGATGCGAAAAAGTTGATGTCTGGAACCGAGCTATCCTTTCCACGGAAGATTTACATTGTTTTCAACACAACTATCTTTGTGATAAATTACACATTGTATCGTCTTTTATCGAAATAAGAGCAAAGTGCATATACTAAATATCGTTTCGGTCAGCAAAAATACCTTAGTCATGGATGGAGATCATGGAGTGTCATTGTTTTACGGAGGTTATTCGTAATTATGTGTTCATGACTGTTTGTTTAACAGCTATAAAGAACTTATAAAATCGAAACTCTGAACGCAGCGCGTCTAGGTCAGCAAACCTGAAGTGCCTTATTGATTCACCTACTTTTCTACCAATAGGTAAAGCCCTTGCTACATGAAGCCGAAGTAACCAGGGTTAAGGTCATTCAGACAAAGCTCGCTCGATTTACAAAATACTAGGCCTATGTCATTAATGTCTTATTGCTGATCACACGATTACGATCAACACAAAACACTTACATTTATCGTACTACAATGAAAGTTGGTCATGATAGAACGCTAACACCAGTCAACCGAAGAGCTTTGTTTTGTTTCTTTGTCATCGTCTTGACAATTGAGTATTAGAGTGTTCGTCATGTAATTAGTGTATCGCTTGCTTTCAACCTGGGCTGCCTTGGCCCTAAAATCGATTAGAATTAAATCGTCCTTGAAGTTTGACCACAATATGAACTCGTGGTGTATCTTGTTGCCTAAAGCGATTCCACAATATGATGTAACAAAGAAAACCGAACTTGCCCGTGTATACTTCTAAGGGGAATGACCTTGGTATATAACTACATTCTACAAGATTGGAACTTTTAAATGCCCTGTTTGCAGTGATTGTTTTGTGCTTCAAACAAACGGATGAGCTGCTAAACAAATAAATATCAAAAATGTACTGATATTGTAATTATCAGTGGAATAAAGTCTAATTTTTCTCAAATTCACGTTTAAAGCGATCCTCTCATTTTCATGCCACTTTGTTCAAAATAATGTTATCAGCGCGTGAGTCTTCCCTTTAATTCGCTGCGGAAACGAAAGCTGCGCGCGGAGAGGAGTGCGTATCTCACCAAAACCCCAAACCTTGCGTGCCACTGTTCGCCCCATGACATCAGACACCTGTAAGCCAGCAATCACAAATAAGCAGGGTGTCGGGCGGCATGGCCACATTAAACCTAAAAAATGACTAGCCTTTCATGTCATTCCGGTGATCCTCTTGTTTCTAATCCTCTCAAGGATCGATTCAGACAGTTTCGCTCGTTTTGCGGATTTACATGACATTCAAGATCGGTGGGTAACTACGGGAGTCATCGGGTCATCTGCCCCCTGCAGTCAAGTGGCCAGAATTAAAAAAAAAATCCTCAAACGCACGATTAAAAGGGCTTTGCTTCTTTTATTGAAATACGAAACGATATTACATTCAAAAGATCACTTAATTGTTTATCAGTTTATGTATGGAATACTACATATTGAGATGTATTCGATTTTGGACAAATAAGTTAATTTCACTTATCTACGTATCGATACAAAAAATTTGCATTGTTTCTCCATGGTTTGTCATATGCATGACGTAATGAATCTTGGCTACTTGTGTATTGTTTTGTTTGTTTTAGTTTGTTTGTTTGTTTTTTCACCTCTTTACGGAAGTGCCTTGTCTTTACGTGTTGTGATTGGACTTACGCCTTTAATAATCTTTACCCACCCACGGTAACATGATGACTCTGCATTTCCTATATATTCTTCAAAACCAGCTGTAAGACTTTTCGCTAAGTTTCCAAGAAAGATGCTACTTTCATAAAAGTTCAAGTTCATGCTTCGGCAACAATCTTCGCATATTCGACCTATACAGCACTACAATGCATACTTGTATGAAGGCGAAAGATGTCAAAAACCTTTCTCAGCGTCCGTGAAATCGGAACGAAAGAATCTAATGGCTCCTGTCTAAGCCGATCATGCATAATCTCACGCGAACGACAGAATATTTAAACTACGCCATGGAATTGCCTTCCACATGTTGTTAAGAATGTCAGATCATCTTCAGACAACCGTTGCCTGTATTGAATAATCGGAATGCATGGTTTCTCGTCGGAAAACTTAAATGGCATGAATTATACAGTCCTTTGGAAAGTCTTAAAAATTTGCATTTGTCTAACTGGCCATAACAGAAAGATACTAATCGGCCTATTTTGTAGCTTTAAGTATTAATGCAATTATAGCTGTTTCCACATGAGACTTATAGAATTATTCTTCGAATCAGCGGAGAATCAATGACATTTTTTGCTTAGAACTCTGAATAAATGATACAGAAAGAAACATTAACCAAGTCTCGTGGTTTGTTTGCCTGGTACGACTAAACCCAGCTGACCGCCACGGAAATACCCCATCTGAACAACTCTCGATAGGCCAAAAATGTAGTAAAATGTCGGTTTATTTGCCAAGTGTTATAAGAAGCTGGAAATCACGACCAAGTGAAATGTTAGTAAAAGTCAATAAGCAGAACGGTAACCCCAAGGGGTCTAACTGTTGGATGGCTGTTGCGTTTGCCATGGAGAAAAAAAGAAATCTTGCAATCTCGCCTCTGTACATGTAAGAAAGTTTATGGAACTAGAAAGCAAGCAGTCTTACATTTTTTGGAAAAATACATTATAAACACTACACAAAAAATAAGTTCCCCCTTTTGAAAATTCCATAACTTTTTAAACGAAATTATTTTTTGGCACAATAAATTTGGCAGGAGTGTTCTGCCACTCAGTGACTAACTTCTGTGTGAAAAATGTGATTGATCCGTCAAGTCATTGCATGATGCAGCACTAAGTTAAAAGGCAAAAATGTCACTTTTCAAAAGTCACAAGGTCATTTGAGGATTGTGATAAGCGCTATTTATGTTAATCAGCATCGTTGAAGCCCCCTAACAATTTTTTGGCCACTTTTCGCATATTTACGCTAAGTGAGCTCAATTTAAACAATTTTCCATCCATCCTCAATTTTGAAATTGTAAAATCCATTAAGGTTTATTTGAAAAATTGGAATCGTATTTTCAGCAAGTGTATCTTATATACGTTGTATGGACATAAGAGGTTGTAACCATGTCAGGGTTCAGTGAGCACACTTTATAAATTAACGGCCAAAAAATACAATTATTTACCATCATTTTGGCATTAAGAAGCGATGACTCCTGTGGACTTTTGAAAAAGTGACATTTGCCTTATTCTTGCCTCACTCATGTATTGGCTCGACGGATTAATCGTATTTCACACAGAGTTAGTCAAGGAGTTGTTTGGAAATGTTCCTGCAAGTATTTTGCTAAACTTATTTCATTAAAAAGTCTATGCGTATTTGAACAAGGGGAAACTTTATTTTTTGTCTGTAGTGTTTTAGATAAAGACACAGGTCCAATGGGTTCTTAGAGTGTGAGTATTTCGTGCGTCAAATCCCCCCCCCCCCTCCCTGTTGTACCATTTACGATGACGGACCAATTCACAGAAGGCTTTGATCGAGTAAAATGGGGACTGAAAAAGCAAATGAGCCCTGTTTTTCGATATGCTGTTTTCAGACGGATAGGCCCCGTTCCGTTTCTAGGACACTCGTTGCTTTTTGTGGCCGATCATTTTCTATCTAGTTCTACTTCAATTTATATTTTGGCATTACACATACTGATCTTCTATTCTTACGTAAAATCAAAATTAACACAAGTCATTTTCTGTCCATGCAGTCTGAATAATTTGATTCAACTCACTTGGTTATTGTTTTCGGCGGCTTGTTTAGGACAGTTTGTACCTGCTGCCCTTCCTCACAGGCCGTATAGATACGCGATATTTATTCTCTACCAAAATGCGTTGATGGACAAACTGATTTTGTTTTGACATGTCTCAAAGCAGGTATCACGTGTACGGGTGACTCTCAGATTACCTAACTATTGGAACCTATCTTCAAGCATTCTAAGTTTCGGCAACTCATACACTCAAAACCTATTAGGTTTAATTTTATTAACCGTTCACATGAGAAAGTTTTGAGGTCACCTGTACTAACATGGACTATGCGGAGTACAAAAGCCTGTAACCGCAAATGATGTTCGGCTTCACGACGACGTTTTATACCTAATACGTTCCTTTCTATTCTGCTGTAGCGAATTCAGATAAATACGATAATCGGATGATATATCACAAGGAGGCTCGCCTAATACCCTCCTTATATCGTACGGCATTACCGGCCGTGAAATCGATCGGAATGTCGGTGTTCTCACAAAAACACTCGGAATCGAGCTTCACGAGAGGACAAATGAAATCAAGCGGCGTTTCTGTAATTTACTTTGCCACGTTTGAACAAAAAGGGTGCGTAGGCTAATCGATCTCCAATGATTCTACGACACTTTTCAAGTGCAGGAAATACGACATGGTGGGGCGGGGCGGGGGGGCTCGGGTAATTGCTCATGTTAATCCCCTCCCCTTTATTTGCTTTTCCGTACACACTGGCAGGCGCCCGTTTGCTTGCCTAAAGGGCGATGACGTACGATTGGGAACGCTAAAGTGCCTGGAAAAATTGCTTTGAAACATACCCGGGGCGGCCAGTGCAAACATAATGCTGATACACATGCGTGACCAAGATTATTTCAGACCACCCCTAAACAAGTTTTCCCTGTGTGCCAAAATACCCCTAAACGAGTTTTCCACGTCGCTTCATTATACACATTTTGGCACCCCTAAACATACGCCTAAATACGAATTGACCAGTCTTTCAAAAAAAGCTTCGCGGGAAAAAATACCCTACATGCGTTTGAACATTCTTTCAAAAACACCCTTTTTTTGTTGCAAAATCAGTGTTTTGATACCCTTAACGCAGTGCACGCGCGGCCCCGCGTCTAAACTGAACAACACCCCTTTAAACGCGTTTTTTTGCGTCAACGCATGGTACAACATTATGCTTGACTGCCCCCCCCCCCCGGGAAACATTTACAATCTTATGCAATGGGTGGAAACTGAACGTGTTTTTATAATTATTTTAACCCGTGTTGAGCCATTGAAATTATAAACATTGAAATTTAGGCAATACTATCTTGATTCTATAGAGGGATTCATCAAATAACGAATTCTTGTTCTGTATAGGCCTAACAGTGTACACCGCTACCATTGCGTTATAAAAGTGCTAATAAAGTACTCTTTATGCCATTGCGTAGTTAATCTGCACGCCAAATATCGCCGATTATGAAAATCAGTACCACTGCTACGCGAAACTAATGCCCTCCCCAATTGTCTGTACTGAGCCCCATTAACTCATAATTTCCACTCATAATCAATTGATGGTCCAATGGAGCACAACGTGTTCAGGCACCCACCCCATCAAACAAGGAAAGATCTGCTGACAGGTGTGTTACTCAAAATATGACTTCTTCCCTTCTTCCCTTCTTTGCAATGATAGCTATACAGTGCGTCCAGAAAAAACAGAACCCTGAAACAAAAAGCTTATCCTGTGCGGAACATGCAGGCGCTATAATTGCCCAGAAATACATTGAAAATAAATTTTGATTCATACTCTTTCAAATGATACATAAGCCAAAACTTAATCATGCATGCATCTCTGAGTACCATACAGTGAAAACCATTTGTTACGGCCTTTGATTGCTGGACACTGCTGCAATCATGAAAAGAAATAGTATGGGACTGGCTATCACTGCCCATGGCTGCGCACAGTGCAAAAGCCAAAAGTCGTACAAATTGCGATTTTTCACTTTAAATTTTTAAAAGTCATGTACTCAGAGATATTCCATGATAAGTTTGCTTAAGTGCTATCATTTGAAAGAGCATAAGCTCAAAGCTTATTGTGAACTTATTTTTACATTCATGCGCCCCACTGATTTCTACATAAGCCTTTGTTTTAGGGTTCTTTTTCTGGGACGCGACTGTTTACAGCTTCCTTCATTACTTTTCTTTCTTCTCTTTCTTCCTTCTTCTTCTTCTTCTTCTTCATCTTCTTCTTCTTCTTCATCTTTCTTCTTCTTCTTCTTTTCTTGTTCATTTTTTCCTTCTGTTTCTTCTTTTTCTTTTCTTCGTCTTTTTCTTCGTCTTTTTCTTCTTTTTTTTCTTCTGTTTTCTTCTCTTCTCTTCTTCCTCTCTTCTTCTTCTTCTCTTCTTCTTCTTCTTTCTCCTTCTCCTTCTTCTTCTTCTTGTTCTTGCTTCTTCTTCTTCTACCTTTCTTCTTCTTCTTTAGCTTTCTCTACGTGTTTTTTCCTCTTCCTCCATCTTCTAAGCTGTGAAAGTGTTGGAAGACTCAGGTCACAGCTCACTGAAACCGTGATCCCACCCTTTAGCTCAGGTGTGGATTCGTCTTTGCTATATCGTGAGGCTTTAATCCTTGAGCAAAATTTTCCACCCACACCATCGTCTTTACTTAAGATACTGACAAGAAGATAGCTGTAGCAACATCAGTCACTTATTCAGACACTAGTAGAATGTTGTATGTCTACAGAATTTATGACTTGATAGTTCAAAAGGGAAATCCCTCGCTGCTTAACTCGGTTTAAAGGTAAATGGACATGATTGGGGTAGTCCTCACTTGGGCCTGAAACTACTCGAGAATCAAGTAAACTATGCAAGGATTCGCCTGTGAAAATCTGTAGTCAAACGTATGACTCATTCGTCAAAATAAAACAATGGCAATATCACTCGTAGCTACAGAAACCTGTTGTGTGACTCTGTATGGGCTTACGTTCCCGGAAATAAAATAAAATATCCTATGTTTAGCTTGATTTCTCCTTAAGTAACACAAATTACAGACAAATCCTCCCATGTGGGAGATCCACTCCTGCTACTGTTTATAGTGGTATATATTCAACTTCATTTGGTTCTTGAGGCATTTGATAGTGTTCCCAATCAATATCACTGTGTGTTAGGCCTTTAGCTCTGGCGACTGTGAAAAAGCTTTTCTAAGCTACTTTTGTTTATCTTTCTCTCAGGTCACTATACTGATCAAATTCAGATTGTTCCCGTCTGAAGAAATGATTTATAACCCAATTGGCCTGAATAAGGGTATGTTTCTCAGGCGTGTGGCGTGAATCAGATCTGAGTGTCGTAGTTTTTGCTACACATTCTACAATTTAGATATTGTTGAAGTCATATTTGGTTGATGTGCGTGCTGTAAATAACGTTTTGTCCAAGAGGGAAATGATTAGGACTGTTTTGCCCATGATTGGCATCAGTTTCCTAATATTATGACTATTGAATCGTTTTTAAAGGGCCACTGTATAAGAATGTTTCCAGTTAAAAAAATATGAGTTACATGATTCCCCATGCTACAGTGGCTTTATACGGTCTAAAATAAAGCCCTGAAAAAATTGCAGTTTAAAACGATCATTAAGTGCTTTAAAAAAGTGAAAATCATTGCAGAGACCATTCCATATCGCCGAGAATAATAATTTGCCAATTTTTATCTGCACATAATTTTACTCAGTGACAGCATAACTTTCAAACTTTGTGTCTAGGGTTTTATTTGTCCATTCAAACACTGTCAGATATGTCAAATACGCAAAGTTCGACAATTTTTTTAACGGCCGTCTTCCACAGTGTTATATAGGCGTCTTTAACAAGCGTTTTGCTTGATATTTTGTAAAGTGCACTCGCAACTGTCACCAGACTTCGCAAATTGAACTTGTGAACGTCCAGTCTTCGCGATGTGATATTTCATCAAAGTCAAATTTAAGCTTAATATGCAATTATGCCAAGAAAAGACCGAAATGGACAAGTTTGGAGTTGTTCAGGATCCAGAATATTAACACATGTATAACGAATGTGAGTATCGCGAGTGATCTACTCAATGATTGAAGTCGCTTCTGCGACTGACGCGTGTATGTAGTTCTAAAAATAATCTACAGTTTCGTAGTTGACTTTGAAATTCATTGCGGTGTCCCGAAATCTGAAAACATCAAAATTTAATATCGGAATTTATACAAGAAAGACCAAACATGGACAAGTTTGGGGTTGTTCAGGATCCGGAATTATAATTACATGTATAACGAATTGAATATCGCCGGTGATCGACTCAATGATTTGAATCTTCTGCGGGACTGACGCGTGTACATGTGTCTAAAAAATAATCACAGTTTCGTAGTTGACTTTTGAAATTCATTGTAGGTGTCCGAAATCTCGAAATCCAGATTGGAAGTTGATATCAGTTCACAATGTCCCGTCACGGATGTCTCACTGATTAAAATTTAAACTAAATGACAGACTAAATGACGCAAGATTCTGATTGAATTATGATTATATGCATCCGATGGCATTTGGATGGAGCACTGTCCTGCTTTTTTCACGGATGTAATCGCACATGGTTTCAAGACGCTGTGGATGGAAAACTATTGTACATGCAGGCATATAAATCAAGATAAATGGAGGAGATCCTTTGTATGATCTACAAAAAAGGAGCGGTAACATGCAAATCCCTCCCAAAAATGAAAATATCAATCAATCAACAAACAATTCAATACAATAAATAAAATAACAACGATAACAAAATATTACGAACAGGCCAAGAATTCTTTGGTCAGTAAAACATTGAAACCATCATGAGATTAAGAATTTTATAAACAACATCCATGACTCGAGCATGTGTTAACCAATTAGTAAAACGTTATTTAAATAGTAATGCCGTCGGATGCGAACAAATTGATTTTCTCGCTGTTTTCACATGCCACTTAGTAAAAAGACCGTTTTGTATTCGGAACGCGAGTGCAATTTTGGGTTTAACATACGAAGAGTGTGAAGTTTGTACGTGACAAGGACAAACCAAACCCCCGGGTTTTTTATCCGGGTTTTCGCACTCGAGTAAAAAGCAATGTTTTTCTTTGTCCACCTTTCTTTCGACAAAGAGGACTTCGCGTATCAACAGATTCGTAGCGGTGTATAATTATTAGTCTCCTTTTTAAACCCCAGTGTACTATTTCGATGATGAAATAAGCCCAGCATACCTGGTGGAGAAACAGCAGGCAGGTACCACAATGAAAATATTTTTGAATAAATCGCGTTTGCCCCCCCCCCCCCATAATTTGACGATTTGAAAAATTCATAAAAACTAATGCCAAGAATTATATTTTTTTGAAAGATGTAAGCCACTCCCGACCATAAAGTTTTTTAGCGCACATGCGCCGCCCCAATTTTGACCTTTCTTTTTACTTACCCCCCCCCCCCCCCGCGGCAACAAGGATCAACGCCGATGCCGGGGTAATCCCTGATAAGTGGCTACATGCTACAACATATCCGATTTCGATTTCTACTTCATGTTTATTGTTTTTTTATTTATATCACACTAAGTGATTAAAACTTGAAACGCCTTGATAACAGGTACACAATAATAATTTACCAAGTTTGTGAATGAGACTAAACCTACAATAGTCCACGCCAAGCTGTATGATAGTAACAACTTACATGTATACAGTAAATTGGATAACTGGATATCACAATTGTAACAGTAAAGTATATTGATATGCATGATACGGTGACTAAAACGTGCATGCAGGGTAGCGGAACACGGGATTTGACACGCGGCGGTGGTGTTTCTAGTATTTCAGGGATATTCGTTTAAAGAGATTAGTAGTTATATCTGCCGAAGAATGCTAATGTAACTATTTACGTGCAAAACAAATTATCGCGTGACCCGGAGTGCTATTTTTTTTCTCGTCTAGTCAACAAAATATACTATCAACATTAAAATATTTTACTATAAATAATGATAGGGCGATGAAAACAAACTTGAAATTTACAATTTTGATAATTTAGAAAGTGGCAAGTGTGAAAGTTTTGCTGAATTTATATCTATTATTTGTGGAGGTTAGCTCAAATTTAACATCCCGATTAGCAAGATCTAGTTTTCTGATACTTCAACCAGTATTGTCAACATTTTTAGTATAAACATGTTATTTCTTGAATCTGTAAAATTTCTTGGTCAAGCCCGTGCGGGGAACTCATTTGTATGATCTATGTTTTCCATATCTATTTCCCCTTTTAATAACAGCAAAGGTTTGGTGAAAATATTGCACCGTTTGAGTGAGCTGTTTCTGTTTATCACATTCATTTTAAACCACATTTGCGTCAAAATGGTTTCTGGAAGTATAGTTTCAAAAGTATGTCCCACGAAGTATGTTCGCCTCATATTTCCCACGTATAAAGGAGGAGGGTTTGTAGGGAGAAGGGTAATGTTCCCTCCGTTGCCAAGTTGCGACCCTTTAATTGGATGAGAGAGTATATTGGGGGTTACAGGAACAGTTACCCACTGGTTAGGACCCTGGAACTGTCGGTATACCCCTTTGATGATATGTTATTCTTCAAGTTCATTCAGCCGTGTTTGCAATGATAGATGTCTAAATGGGACCATTATGATATTTAAAAGACCTAATTATCGTAACCACTGGGTTATGATTTTTACTTTGTTCGATTAGAATACTAATCATGCTAACAGACCGTGTAACATGCCTTGCAAGGTTGCGATACAGATTTTGGTCTTTCTGTTCTCAATGAGTGCACTATATACACACACATTAATGT
>JZLH01S0031267.1:2741-22497 GCA_001188425.1 Eucidaris tribuloides
CCTGTGTGTGTGTCTATCAGAACGCCATATCCATGTTCACATTGTTCTACCAAATGTTTTATACAAGAAAATCAACGTATTCATCTAACAGGATCGTCAATGAGTAAATCTCGTAATATTTTTATTCTAAAATTGGCAGAAAGTTCAATAAATCCAGACATTGTCAAGATGCAACACAATATTTGTCTCACATATTTACGCTAAAATATGATCCTAATACAATTGTGTCCGTCCAAAATGATATGTATGCAGATAAACATATATATTTTTTTAAGTCCTCAGTTTTGCTCTCATAATACATGTATCAACGAATAGATTTGGAGCTCTGATTTTTTGCATAAATTCGTAAATATTCGTAAATAAATTGCTTTGAAGATCTTTCAAAGAAAAAATTAAAGTATATCGAAAACAAAGCAATTATTACGAGGCTTTCATTGTGTGAAGATAAATCCAGATGGAAGTTTGCAGAAATGTTACGACAACTTTTTATTTGCTTAAAGACAGAAGTTAATACTGTTTATGGAATTTCAATTTATCTGATTGTTTAAATTGACAAATGGACATCTTAGCATAAAAAAGTTTGCAAAGTTATGCTGCCACCTGCTCGGTATGCATGGATAAACACCCCATGACTTATTGCTAGGGTGGAGTATAAAATTATCAGACCTATAACACAGAAGTCTATGAAAGGAAATACTCAAGGTCAGGAGGTCACACTGGATAGTCATATATTTTCACTCCTTTCAATGCTCTAAATGATCACTTTGAAGTACAATTTTTTTAGGGTTTTATGTTTAGACCATATCAAAGACACTTAGAGAATGGAGGATTATGTAGCTCAGATTTGTAAAGAAAAACAAACAAGCTGTGGTTATTGTTAAATTGTGTCTTTAAAACAAAATGTACGATTATGTTATTTGGTTTCCTCTGGCGTTTATGAAGAAATCAACTAATGAAGTAGTACAAAACAACTGAAACAGCTTCTCATTGTATCCTCATTACAAAAATTTAAAATTAGGTTTTGTTTTCTTGAAAAAATGGAAATCATGAATTTCACACGAAAGGAAAATTTGTTCATGAACAAATTTTGTTTTGCCACATGAGTCGAAGCTCTAAGAACTTGGAGATTTGTATAAATTTAACTTTTGAAATGATTGGCCTCAAGAACCGATATGAATTGAATTACTGGATAGAGTGTGTATTTAGGCGGGGGGGGGGGAGTTTTTCTTGAATTTGTTTCCTTGAGAAGAAACGAGCATAGAAAGCTACACATTGCATTTCCCTGTCACAGCGTATTCTCATAATAATTGTACAAGAATGAGCTTTGAAAATTTCACAGCATAAACTTTAAACAGTATACTTGATTCTGGGAGCATCGTGTCCTAAATTGAGGACTACTTTTAATCTTGCCATTTGTATTACCCTCTAAGGTCTGTTATCGAGTCAGTGACTTTGGACTGCAAAAATTATGAAAATGGGGCACCTGACTGCAATATTAAGTATAGTTTTGGCCCGGGAGTTTTGGTCGATCAGACATTTTTTTCGATAAATTTGTAACAAAGCATGGTATTGTCAAGCCAGCAATTAGAACACAACCTCAAACCGACTAATAATTATTTATACTGACGTATTTGGGTTTCCAAGCCACCGGTTAGTTGACATCACTAGAAATTTCGGAGTCCCTCCCCCCCCCCCCAACCGACATTTTACATTTTTAAGTAGTTTCTCAAAAATTGAACAGTTTCTGGGCAATTTTCAGGGCATGTAGTAAATACAAGCATCTCCGCCGCTTGCGAGCGCGCGAACTGCACGCCATGAACGGACGCGCACTCGTAGTTGCTCGATCGGATCGAAATAGGATCGCGTCTTTTGACTTGAACTTTCCGATTACATTCCGGGTCATCGCTGCGAGCGACTCCCACATAGACATAACATGCAAACAACTTCGCCGTGCAATTCTGTGACGAAGGAAGTCTCAAGAAAATCTCGGATTTGGGCGAGTTCTACCTTTTTTTCCTCAGTTTTAGCAATGATCTGCAACTATATAGATATTGAAGTGTCTGTGGGTGGAAAATTTATATTTTCATATCGTTGTAACAAGAAACGCCGCACACAGTCGCACCTCAGACCGGTGGCGCAACCCACGAGAACAAATGGGTATCGTTTCTTGAGGCTAGGCATGTAGGTGTATCTGAAAACACAAGGGACAAATTTATTTTTCACTAGGTACCAAAACTATACTTGGGCTTTAACAGCTTAGGTGTGTCATGTAATTCAACGTGATTCGTTTCTCCATTCTGTACACAATGCCAATGCAACAATGTATATTTAAAATAAATACAATAAAACGTGCTTGTATTTCACGTCTAGATCGTATCCTCTCTGCAAGTGATCAATTACTCCACGATAGTGAACCTTTAAAAAGGTATGACATCTGGAATGATAAAATACATGTATACCCGATTTCCTTTCAAATTTGTGAAGATCTCATTCCGGTATTATCTCATTCACTGTAATCGAATAGAATTATTCTAATATTCACATATTGTCAACGGATGGACTTCAGCGATTCAGAAAAAGCCATAACTTGCGTATTTATGAAATGTCTCCTATTTACCCTCAAATTTCAAGGAGCCCTTTTCTGTGTTATCATTTAAGTGAACGTAATCGACCAGAATTTTTGTTTGTTTTTCACAATTTATATCGCCAAAGACCGTAGAAGCAAAAAGCGTTTTGAAATATACAAAACCATTAACTGCGATACGAACCATAAAAACAACAAAGTTCTATTTGAGAAAAGTGTCGTGTTTGAAGTTCTGGAAATAAATACACAAGCACATAATTTATTCATTCTATAAGTGCAATTTGAAAGGAAAACAATTCAAGATTATATAGTAACTTCCAAGAAACATTATTATTTCCATGAACACTGACTTATCTCCATTGTGTTTTGCGTCTTTAATTACTTGATTGAAATATCCATAATGGTTTAGAGTCAGTATCGTCAAAAACATTGCACGCAGACAAAATAAACGAACAATTTCACCGCTTCTTTCGTTTTTCTTCTGTTATTGGCAGAAGTAGCCGTTTGTTCGTATTCACAATTCACTACATGTATATCGCACATACCCAATGTTCATCGATATCAGATACTAATTATAATGAACATCCTGGACTTTTTGCAGGCTTGCCAACTTCAGGCCGACTTAGATCAAACGTGGCGACATTGATTTAACATAGCTAAATTCAAGATTTATCGCGGTTTTCTTTCTTTTGTGGTTGAGGTAGCTCTGCCCGGCTGGTGAGGGTGCCATAGACTTTCATTCCAACGCATATGAATAGAACTCCGACTTTGTCCTAATTGTGAAAGGTAAGACAAACCAAGTGACTGTGAAATCATGAAACAGCAGAGTTTCTTTACGCCTTTTAACAAGCACAAATGAGATATCGGATATGAACAAGTCGGCAAATCTCACCAGAGAAGCCCACGTATGTTAGTGCGTCCCCACATTCTTTCGTAGACAACTATGTGATGGAGAATCACGATTCTCTTAGTCTGGTTTGGGCATGTCCAGATCATTGCCATCAACCCCGTTCATTGTCTGGTTGTAGGAATTGACCACTTTTCAATCTGTCATAAACTGGTAGGTGTCTTCTTTGTTCCATGGACTCTATCTTACTGATAATGTCGTCATCAGTTTGCTCTCCATATGCTTGCTTTTGGACATTATCACTGTCATCATTACTTTTCCCCAGCTCTGGTACGTAATCGTCATCATTACCGATGTCATCAACTATATTTTCCGGCGATAACGGTCCATTGCCGCCATCATCGTCGTGTACGCTCAACTTCTTCATAAACTTCTCCTGATCAATCGGAAAGGCAAACCGAGGATCAACCATCGTTTCTTTGTTGAAGCTGCGCAAATCCTTCGCCCTGACTCCCCCGGGGCATACATCAGTTACTATGGTAACCTCTCCTTTCTCCTCCAGCTCTTTCAACTTTTTGAATTCGCTCCGTACGTTGTGGACCCCGTTGTTGTACTCGTAGGGCACGTCTTCGTAGTAGTGGTGTTTGAGCGGGAACCCGTTGTCGTCTGCGCTGAAGGGATAGTAGCCGTACAGTGTCACGTGGGAACAGAAGGTCTTGGCGACCACGTACGCATTGAAGCCTGTTGTGGCGTAGTGTTTTAAGCCATACAATCTGGATAAGGTAAAAAAAAAGGAAAATCGAAAATTAGTTCGATAATTTGATGATCAATAGCATGTTTCCACTTTCTTTGACATGAAATATTTTTTTCCGTTTTATCCAAGATTTCCATATTCTAGGTCATTAAATTTTTTATAATATGTTATTACTTTCATCCACTTTCCTCATCTTTCTTAAATCTTCTGAATATTGATATGCTTTTTTCCACTTTTGTCAGTTTTCCGTTTTCTAACATAAAAAAAAAATTGTTGTCTTGTTTAAGTCACAATTTCTCCTTCCTTTATAAATGCACTGAACTTTGGAGCCAACTCACTCGGGACAATTTCTTGAAAATGATTACGCATTTGAGATGAATAAATAACCCCTGGGATGCTAGTACATTACGTTCTGCGTATAGAGTGAGCAATAAAAGCGGAAAAGATATTGATGTTGCCGGCTAAAGGCGTCATGAAAATAGTTTCCAAATTTAGAATAATAATACGATTACCCTTCGATTGATATCGATCTCCAACTGTACGCCAGTCGTACGGGTAGTCGGTATCGGTCTAGGAGTACGTGCGAAACTTCTTTTAAATAGACACCACTATTCCTCTGTTTCGTTGACTTGGAATACCACAGCACCGAGTCGTTCAGGTATCTGAGTTTATCGATGTACATTTGATGCCCCGGATCACCGGGGTCTTTCTGCGTCAGATCCGTGCGGAGATACAGCAGTGTTTCGAAGTTCAGCACGGTCAGGTTCGCCTTCTCGCCGACATCGGCGGTGTAGCCCTCGATCGGCGCGAGATTGGCGCGTATGACGAAATCGTGGGCGTCGATCTGCGGGCCGCAGTTACTTCGGGACAGAACCCCGCCGTTTCCGACGACGGCGCAGCTATTGCGGCGGCTAAGGGTTGAGACCCGAGGCCAGTATTGGTCGACTTGGCAGCTGATGTCCATAAAGCGACCGGACACGATCTCCTTGGCGTAGCTGGCGAGATTGATGCTGGGGTGGGTGTTCTGCGTGAAGCTCATCTCGTGGGAAGCGACGTCGTTGTCGTAGACGAGGACGGCCGTCCGCAGAAGATAGCAATTCTGATCGGTGTCACTGCAAAACCAAAAAGTTGACATTTAATCATTTAAATGCTTCCGCTAGGCTATTCTACATAATTATATACACGCCAGCACACCAACAGAGACACACACAAATACACACACATGCGCGCGCGCGCACACACACACACACACACACACACACACACACACACACACATATATATATACACACACGCACACACGCACACACGCACACACACACACACACACACACACACACACACACACACACACACACACACACACACACGCATAAACACACACATAAACACACATGCGCTCACACATGCATACTCACACGCACTTACACACAAACACAAACACACACACACACCTGCACACATAGGCCTACACACAGACTCACATGCATGTTTAAAAGGAAATTAAACGATGGACACATCATCAAATAATCAATTTACCTATCGAATACAAGATGCCATTGAACTTGTGTGTGATTGATGGATTGTAGTAAGATTGTTACGTTTCACATTTATTCTGCTTGTCATCCAAAAAATTAAATTCCTTTATCTTGCGGCAGAATTGTACAGAAAATGTTACCAAAATTTCTTCCCACCTTTATATGTTAAACTGCAACATTTCTTAATGAGATTGATTAAGTATCCAAAATGTCGAATAAGTTATGTCATTGCAATGCAGCCCATCTTAGTTTAAACAGTGGGCCTGCTCTTGTTTTAAAATATTGTCATCAGGGAATGAAGGCTACAAGTCAGCGGAGGTAATACCCGCATGTTAGGGGAATGAAGCATAAAATAACATTCCTTTTCATGGAATATGATTCAATATATTCCGTCGAAATAGTAGACAGATGACCTTTTCCTACCTGTTGCAGAACTCGTAACACTCTCTGGTGATTTGCACTTCAGTCAGTATCACGTAGGTTGCAACCATTCCAAAGAGAACAAAGCACATCTTCATCAACAGTCTGTTGGCAGCCATTTTGTCAGTTACAGTGTTCTACAAGTGCGTCGTCTATGTATGTTATAGCATTATCGGAACAACGCTTTCACCTGCAAACGACAGAAAACTGAACAAATCAGTAAGCAATCATCAAAATTCCGGATGAAAAAGAAAACTAAAATAGAAAACAAACCAAAACGACATGCACAAAGCATTCCGTTTTCCCCATTTAGCCCGTCCAAAAAACAAAAAACAAAAAAAAAACTAGCAAAACAAAACAAAGTACAGAAAAAAAGAGAATAAACACCCGAAACCATTTTCATCCAGGATTATACTCATTATGCTTAATATACAATTAAATGGTCTTGAGAAATGTGTATAGGGCCTATAATACACAAATTTCAAAACATTTTGGCCTCGCCTTCAATATGGTAGAACATAATTGTAGCACCGCACAGTAGGTCAAATTGAGACAAGAGGCCTGACGGTAAAAGAACCTTGTGAAAAGCCATGTTGTTCGTCTTCTCATTTAAGCCTTTGAAACTCACGATTCCAAAACATCAGTAACACCATACATCCTTGTAACTGATGGCAACCAGAGGATTAAATAAAGACACAGCCTGGTACGACATAACATCCTACATTGCCAACATGATTCATCGCAAGTGTAGCGAGCGTGTGTTGATTCTAACAAACGAAAAGTAAACGAATCGTTTGGTTTGAATGTATGGTTGTAGTTAATCATTAATCTATACGGCCTTACGTCGTGAATTCCAAATCGATGTGCAAACCCGGTGTGCAATACGATCTGTTCGTGACATGGATTTAGTCAAAACATCATAAACTCCGATATAATTATATCCGACATATCAATAAGATTACAAAATGGCGTCAAATATCGATAGACCATTTCATCGCAATCAATCAAAATAAAGTGTACATTTTACTGCCGTTAAGAAGTTCTTAGGAGACATTGATTAATAAATATTACATTAATGTTAGGTCATTTTCCGATTAATTCAAATTCAAGTTTTTTCGGCAAGTTTTGCGGACAAGGAAGCACGCCATTCCTCGTCAGTGCTGTGTAATATTTTAGATTACGGTGTTATTTTCAGGGGGGTCGATCCATGTTTCGGATGGGGGGGGGAGGCAAAAGTGAAAAAATGTCAAAAATTTTCGGCGCGCTTTGCGCGCCAAATTGTAGTAAGGAATTTTACGCGCAAAGCGCGCCGGAAATTGACAATTTTGTATGTTTAAGAGTGTTTTTATGCCATGTTTAATGGTTTTATAGTGCTCTCCAATGCTTTTTAAAACATATATATACATTGCATATTATGAATTTTTCAAGTTGTTCAATTTTTTTTTTTTTTGGGGGGGGGCGGCAAATCGAAATGTTTTGCCCCCCCCCAATATTTTCATGGAGGGGGTGGCGGGCCGATCGCCCCTGCCCCACAGGATCGACGCTCTGGTTATTTTCATGCACTGGAAAAGAGGGTTCATTATGTAATCTTATAATACGCCAGTGTAAGCACATCAATTTTTGAATAAATTTCACATGAAACGCAATCAAACCAGCCTATGTATTATAATAATGTTTACTTTTTATTGTTGAACGAGCCCCACCTGGAAGCATCGGTAATGTCGATAGCTGCTCGGCATTGTGAAATATATTGTAGAGTCAGTGTCCCGGGTCAGTTTATTCCTGATCAAAACGTAATAACGAAAGAGACCATTGCAAATGTAAACACAATAAGACTGACCGAAAATTAATATGCATAAAGCGTAATGGCATGTGAGCATTCTGCCGACACAAAAATACACGAATCGATTTCGATATAATACACTTACTTGTACCTAGTTGGACGAAGAACATTTGAAGGCTCATAATAACAATTATTTCCCGTGGAACGGTATGTCGTTCTTCATAGTGGTTGAATATAAGGTCTTCAGGAAAATTAGGACTCAATTCAGCCCACTTTAGTCCAGGCCTGGGCCGCATTCATGGCTTGGCAGTAGCAGCACCACTTGTGGCCAGTCTTGCGTTCTTCGCAATGTGTATGATCATGTGCACACACAGACGTACATGACTCATTGCAAAATGCCCGCCGCGTACGTTCGGCGGTGTCGTCTCGCAGAAAGTAAATACAATCCGTCTGACCCTTAGTTAATCATTAATAGACCTACGTTTAGGTCGTGGACTCTAAAGTAATAAAGGAAGGCGGGAAATATGCCATTTTTTCTCATTTCCTACGTGACGAGTGTGTATGTTGTTTTACTTATTTCATTATTTCAAATTCAAATTCAAATCATTTATTTTCACTTAATAAAAAAATACAAAGGACATACATACAATTTCAAAATGCAAAGGCAAGATGACATTTTACAATACAATGTGACACGTAGAAACAATAATTATTAAGTGAAGAGGGTCAATGAGAAGGCAGAAAAGCCTTATTTCAAAGTTAAACGCCTAAAAGAAACCATTCAATTAGTATCATATTGTATCATAATTTGAGCAGCGAACATAGAAAGACACATGAACATACGCATACAATTATTATATCATAGCTTTACATTTTCAGGTATAACTAAAGACAAGAATTATATCAAAGAAAAAGCATGACTTGAATAAATTGAATATGAATATTGAATTCATTGTCCAATTGAAAATTTGATTTTCGTTGGTTGTTTACAATCTTAGAATGTTATACAAACAGAAACTATTACCTGTATACATACAAATATATAGATAGAATTTCATGTTGGAAAATAATACAATGGAAAACAAATACAATGAGTGTTAAGTAAACCAGAATAAAACGGCACCGGCAATTCTGAATTGATATGTGTTTTGTTTGCTTTTGTTTGTTGTTATTTTCTTTTTGGGGGAGGAGGGAGGGGGTGGGTTAATTTCAACAGCAGGAATGCATGCGCGCACATGCCAGAGTTTGTGTTTGTACTTTGGTCAAACCCGCATTAACACACACACACACACACACACACACACACACACACACACACACACACACACACACACACACACACGCACGCACACACATACATTACAAACACACACACAAACACACACACACAAACACACGCAAACACACACACACATTATACTATTGGATAATAAAAAAAATGTGTGAGGACTAGGGTTGTTTGTGAAGTGAACAGAGGACAAGTATCAAAGTAGATAATACTCGTATTATATCATATTGTCTATATTTTGTTATATATATTTATTATTATTAGCAGTAGTAGTAGTAAGGAATGAGCTCAGGAATGAGCTTAATGTGCCTAAGTGACTGGCTTACTGCAGATATGTGAGAAAACAGAAGCTAGGATATTTTGGGATAATATCATGAGACATGATGGTATGGAGAAGCAGGCGCTGTTCTACCGGGGGGGGGGGGCTTTGGGGCTTAACCCCCCCCCCCCCAAAAAAAAAAAAAAAAAAAAATTCGCAGGAATTTTTTTTACAATGAAAATAATAATAAACATTCCCTTTGGCATGTCTGAAATGTTTTAGACGCCCTCCCCCCCCCCCCCCGGCTGAGCGACTTTTCGCGCGGCTGGGATGACCGAGCAAAATTTTTGACTACGGATTTGGAGTGAAAAAATTTTCGTCGCTACTCCCCCCCCCCCCAGCCCCGAGCCGACTTTTCGTCGACTGGATGACCGAGAAAATGTTGGACCTAAGAATTTGGCCGCGAATGAAGCCCCAAGTAGCCCCCCCCCCCTTTATTTTTTTATTTATTTATTTTTTTTTGCTTTAGAACCGCGCGCCTGTGGAGAAGGAGAGTCCTTGGGCACAATATCCTGGGAAGTGTAGTAGAGAAAGACTGACTGAAGATGGGACAGAACAGTGACGGAGACGCACTTTGGCACGCCGTGATAAAAGCATGGACCCTACTCAGATAAAGCAACTAGTTTGGTTCAAAACAGACGTTTGTCCATGCTGCCGTAAGGATAAGCTATACTGCTCTGAGTATGCTATCGACGACGACGAGTATAGTAGTAGTAGTAGTAGTAGTAGTAGTAGTAGTAGTAAGTAGTATAGTGGTAGTAGTAGTAGTAGTAGTAAGTAGTGTAGTAGTAGTATAGTGTAGTAGTAGTAGTAATGGTAGTAGTAGTAGTAGTAGTAGAGTAGTGGTGTAGTAGTAGTAGGTAGTAGTAGTAGTAGTAGAAGTAGTAGTAGTGTAGTAGTAGTAGTAATAAAGTAGTAGTAGTAGTAGTACATAGTAGTAGTAGTAAGTAGTAAGTAAAAGAATAGTAGTGTAAAAGTAGTAGTAGTAGTAAGAAGTAGTAGTAGTAATAGTATTGTAGTAGTAGTAGTAGTAGTAGTAGAGTAGTAGTAGTAAAGTAGTAGTAGTAGTAGTATAGTATAGTAGTAGTAGTAGTAGTAGTGTAATAGTAGTAGTAGTGTAGTGGTAGTAGTAGTAGTAGTACAGTAGTAGTAGAAAGTAAGTAGTAGTAGTAGTAGTAGTAGTAGTAGTCAGCATAGTAGTAGTAGTAGCAGTAGTAGTGAGTAGTAGTATAGTATAGTAGTAGTGGTAGTGTAGTATAATAGTAAGTAGGTAGTAGTAGTAGTAGTAGTAGTAGTATAGTTAGTAGTAGTGTAGTAGTAGTAGTCAGTATTAGTAGTAATAGTTGGTGTATTAATACTGTAGTAGTATCACTATTGCCGTTTCCGTTTGCGACATACTCGTTGTAGAATCGTACAAATTCATAAACCAAACTTCAACAAAATATCAAAGCACAGACAGCAGAAACTTAAACAAAACCTGCAGCATATTGAGGTCATGAATTCTTGCCAAAAGAAATAAAGAGTAATACATTGTTTTAAGACTCGTAGAAATCAAACAACACAAAACAAAACAACCCCTGAACAAACAAACAAACAAACAGACTAGCCATTTCAATTGAGATGCTAAAACATCTATATTGTGAACTTCAGTTTACTATAAAAAAAATTGTAGTTATAAACCCGTGTTATCTTCTCACACGTACAAATTTAGTGATTATTTTTTCCATAAACATATACTACTACTACTACTACTACTACTACTACTACTACTACTACTACTACTACTACTACTACTACTAGTGTTCTTATGTAGCGCGCATTCCACCAATATAAAGACGCTCACGGCGCATTACATACAGTAGATACCACAAAAAAAATGACTGCAAGAAAGATAGGAACAACATTATACAAAGAAACATAATACATGAAGGAATACAAGACACACTCAAAATTCAACTTAACAACTCGATATTTTAATTTAATATTACAACGTCTGTTATTGTACCGTAAACCTTCATTTAAAGAAACTCAGTTTGGAGTTATTATTTTTAAAAATCCTTTTATTCAAAGATATCGAATACGAGGTAACACAAAGCCCAGGATACATGTTTTACAACAAAATACAGGGGATAATTTACAAAGTACATTAACAAATGAAATGTATATAATTAGCTAGAATCATTAGCAAATAACATGAAATAAAGAAAAACAAAGATTGTCGAATTCGGTAAATCATTAATATAAGTAGATATAATGTTAGTCCATGATCTCCGCAAGTGATAGGAAGAATAGTTAATAATAATAATAATAATAATAATAATAATAATAATAATAATAAAGGACATTTATATTGCGCAGATACTGTAATAATATACTCTACTGTGCATTAGAATATAATTATTTTGTATATACATGTTACAAAACACAATTCAGGTTAAAATCATATATTAAACAAATGCGTCTGCGTCTGCAGCCCGGATAGCTGTAGACGCGGGTTCGAAACCTGGTTCATTTTTTCTGACATGTATGTTAAAATTATAGATCAGCAGTTGCGATCTAAAATACAGAGAGAGACAAATGAAAAATCTCTTACATCGGGTTTTCAACCTCTTCTTAAACTCATTTACGGAAGGTGATTGTCTCACAAACAATGGAAGATTGTTCCACAGTTTGGGGGCAGCATACAAACATGCTCTGTCACCAGGGTAACTTTTGACTTTCCTGATGGATGTTTCAGTAGTGTATTATCTAGAGAACTTCGGAGGCGGTAGTGCATTTGAGTAGGTGATTTTAATCTTAAAGCTGTTGTATGTATACTGGTGACTTGCCATGAATTGCTTTGAATATTATTAACAGAGTCTTAAATATGATTCTTTGTTTTACCGGTAAACAGTGCAATTCTTTCAGTAACGGACTAATGTGATAAACGACGAGAGTTACAGACGAACCTAGCACATGCATTTTGTACCCTTTGTAGTTTGTTTAGTTGATTGCTAGGTAAACCCAAAAATAAACTATTACAGTAATCCAACCTACTTGAAACTAATGCATGAATGATCTTTTCGGTACTTTCACGAGTTAAGTATTTTCGAATATGTCTAATATTGAATAGATGATAAAATGAATTTTTACAAACTTCAGCAATGTGTTTATCAGATATTTTCATTGGGGGTGGCGACTGCCCCTTTCCACCCCAGGATCGACGCCCCTGTTAGGGTAAGCCTCGAATTCCCTAAAATTCTAACTTGTGCTTTGAAATGTTGTGATTTATTGTATCAAAAGCCTTTGCGAAATGGACAAATCTTACAAAAATGTCACCAAATCAATACTGCCTGCCAGAAATGTTCAGGAACATTAACTTAACCGTCGTGGTTGACTTTAATAATTCCAAATCGCTTTAGCAGGTGGTATAATGTGGATCTTGAAAAACATTGTAATATTTTGTATCAATCTAGTCTCGATGTCTTTTTTGCATTATTTCAAAGGAAGAATGGGTAAGAAAGAGGACAATTAAATGTGTAGACAACGAAACGATCTCTCATAACGTCGATTAGAACCGTTTTTGATTTACAGTATACACAGTGACTAGGGAAATTTTGTATATGACACCATCATTAATTAATTCAACTTAACTAAAACAGAGTTTCAATATTAGGTATAGTAAAAGACATATTACACCAAGTGACATGCATATCGTTTGGCTGTCGATATTGTACTTGCGTAGGACGGTAGCGTTCCGGCGCACTGTAGACAAAGTGATCCCATGCATGAGATTTCGATGGCTGGAAAGAAACTTCGTTCGGGCGTCGCTTTGGGCGTGTGGCCCTACCAGACGGTAGCCGCACGGGTAGGCGGGCCCGAAGAAGAAGGGGAACGCCAGTATCGGATCGGTTAAGAACAGGGTCAGCAAGTTGGGCAGAGCTCCGATGCTTTTCGCCAAACGGTCCTGATACTCTACGACGTGAACCTAATAGGAATGACAAGTTTGTTAAAAATAATAGATCGTATCTATCTATCTATCTATCTATCTATCTATCTATCTATCTATCTATCTATCTATCTATCTATCTATCTTTTTCTCTATCTACTTTTGTGTATTGATCCAGTTTGTCAGTATTAATCTTTTCAAATGTATACATTAACTTGGATAATATACTGATGATGAAATGTTGTTTTCATAAAATTATTTTCACATGAAGCATACATAGGTGGTGTTCACTTATTTCATACCGCATATTACATATCAACGATATAATACATGTATGTTTAAAATAAAACAAATTGGCCATTTAAACAGAAGCTTTATATTATACAGTGGTTCCGAAGCACATTTTCCTTCCGTGACGATCGTAATAATTTGGGTTGAACTGATCAACTATGAAATGAAGCACTTGTGACGTCAGTATGATGCCATTTCATATCGAGTAATAAATGATTTGTCCGGATAGAATAGGTAACAAAAGCAAACAACCAAACATTGAAACACAATATCATGAAAGTAGTGATGTTCTTATCAATTAGGTTTGCTTATAATTTTCAGAAATCATTATTACGAGTGATCGAAATTTTGATTTCAAAACCTGTATGCGAGAAATTGCATTTACAATATAAAAAAAACAATTAAAATCGAAATCAAAATCAAAATCAAAATTGCATGGCATTCTTTTTAACCTTATAGACCTCAGCTGACACAATTTTCATGCCCGAGAAAATTAAAAACCCTTGCCAAAAAAAAAGCATGTTACATTTTTTGTACATGTTGTTTAGATTTCTGTCACACATAAATTACTCGAATAGCTGAACTCTGGTGTTCTGAATGACGTTTTAGTTCACAACCATTTCGGACTTTCATTAAAAAAAGAAACAACTAGATTTTGTTTCGAAGAGGATATACATAATGTTAAACTGAATTGTAACTCACGCGAGGCCTATACTGTTGATATTGTTGGTAAAACATGTTGCGTCTCCTCTCGCAATCCGCCAGCATCTCATCCCGGCTCGGTAGGCTCACTTTGCCCTTGAGCACCCGGACAGCCCAGCGGGCTTGTAACTCCACGGTGGGACCGACGCCACCCTTAGCATCGACGTACCCCACGACTGCCAGGGTGCGGTGGGGAAGGCGTGGGGGAAGGATGTGGTAGTAGAGGTCCAGCTTGCTCAAGTCATCTAAAGGCATCACAAATCAAACACGACGCTTATGGTGGTTAATGATATCACGGTATTTCATGCAATGCCAAAATAAAATTGGCCATTTCGCTGTACTACTATACAATCTAAAAACTGAAATGTTATTCCAATATTTAAAACGCCCGAGGAGTGAGCACACTTTACAACACTTTCTAGATGTTACGGCCTATATCCAACATAATCCGGATGGATTCAACATTTATAGTGTCGGATCCAGCAGGCTAAAGGTTAAATACAACATCGAGAAAGTGTGGTCACTCCTCTGCCCTTTTAAATGTTGAGATAGCATCTCAGTTTTCAGAGTGTACTGAAATTACCACTATTACTTCTTCTACTACTACTACTACTACTACTACTACTACTACTACTACTACTACTGCTACACTTCTACTATGAGTATGACGACGAGGACTACGACTACTACTACGACGACAATAACCTCACTTACTTGGGCTGGGTGAACTGCTGGGTACACATATTTGTTGTTACCTTTACCTTTGCTGATAGTTTCCCCAGAAGATAATTGCATGTTTTTTCTTAACTAATAACCCAAGGGCGTAGGCTTTGGTTTGGGCATGGGCAGGTGGAACTAAAGTTTACTGCCCCGTTGTTTTTAAAGCTGTTGAAAACAGAAAAGGGGTGCAGATTTCTTTTTTGGTTGCCTGGAGCGGAACTCCACTGCCTCAGTTGGGGGAGGGGGTGCACGTGCATCCAGTGCACCCCCTTTATTACCATTAACTAAATGAAATCAGTACCTGATGTTAACTATAATATTATTGAGTAGGCCTACTTACCAGATAAAATGCTGTCATCTACGAACGGTATTCGGTGCTTGTACCCCGTGGCAAAAATGACACAGTCTACGTCGTCGACGCAAGACCCGTCATCGAATATGACCTTTGACCCTTCCAATCTCTGAATCCCACTCCTGACACCAATTTCGCCGGTCATGATCTTGAGGTTGCACGCAAAAATAAAGACCCATAGGAAATAATGTTAAAATCATCAACATTGATTCATTAAAAATCAGAGATTAATCAGGGAAGATTGGAACCAACATTCTGTAATTGGACAATTGATCCTCAAATTAATTAAATCCACAACTTACAGTGTTGACCAGTGTTTTCTCAAAGGGAATTCCCCCTAAACAGATTCCTATCATTCTCACGGCAATTTACGCCTCTCTACTTGAATTCATAGCCATACTCATGGGCACGTCCACTAGCGTATATGGGGAGAAGGGGGCAGAGTGCCGGGCCCCTGATGGGGAAGAAGTTTTTTTTTTTGGCTTGTCAGCTGATCTGGGAATTCAAAGCCATACTCATGGGCACGTCCACTAGCGTACCTATGGGGGGAAGGGGCAGAGTGCCCCCCTGATGGGGAAAAGTGTTTTTGTTGTTGTTGCTTGTCAGCTGATCTGGGAAGGGGTCATGTACCAAAAGGAACCCCGCTCGGACCTCCGATTTGGAGCAAAAATTATCGTCACGTCACTCCCCCTACCCCCCCCCCCCCCGCCTCGAGCGCCTTTCCGGTGGTTGCGTGACCGGCTAAAAATTTTGTCACTATCCCCCTCCCACACCTGAGTGACTTTTCGGCGTTTGGCTTGCCGGAAAAAAAAAATGTACTTGGATTTGAACTGATTTTTTTTCGTCATTACCCCTCTCCCCCCCCCCCCCCACACACATCCCCCAGCTGAGTAAAAAAAAATGGACCTTGGATTTGGAATTTAAAAAAATTAGTCAAAAAAATTGCATCCCCTGACGACATAAGCCAGGTACGCCAGTGGTGCACGTCATATATTTCCTACACAATCAAATCATTTTTTTTTCATTGTAACAGCAATGAAGATTTACCCAACCCCTATTAGAAAATATCATTTCATACTTAATCAAATCCACCCCTTCTTGGCAACATTTTTTATTCTTTGGGTTGGGTCGAATGAACATTTCTTTATTTCTCATGTACATGTATACAGTAATAAAGCGTGGATAACCTTGATTGGGACGCTGTCGTTGACCATAACGCTGCTGTTGCACGGGTGTTGCGTGCTCTGCAGTCCCATGCCTTCATAGTCCAACAGGTATTCGAACAACCGCTTCGTGGTGAGGCGATTGAGCCAGGCGGGCAGGCGGCATATCCATCGTTTGTTGATGTAGGCATCGTACGGTTGTCTCTGGATCAATCGTGGGACAACCCAGGTCCCGTGTCGCATGCTGAGGTAGACCTAAACACACGTGGAAAGTAAAAATAAAATGTATAAAAGACAACAATTTTATCAATGACCACAGTTTTAAATCAAATCTGAGCTACATACTCCTCCATGCTTTAGGCGTCTTTAATAAGGTCTAAAACTGAAGCCTTGAAAAATATGTATTTTAAAGTGATCATTTAGTGTTTCAAAAGAGTGAAAATATTATGAGCACCCAGTGAGGCCTTGTCCATTTCCTCTCATAGACTATTGTGTTATAGATCTAGACTACTTTATACTCCACCGGAGGAACAAGTCATACGTGATGTTTATCCATGCATACTTTGTCAGTGGAGGCGTAACTTTCCAAACTTCGTACTCTAGGATATTTATTTGTCCATTTAATTGTTTAAGCCCTGTCATGTAGCTCAGATATTAAAGTTTGACAATTTTAAATTGAAGCTCCACAATGTTAAGTTGTATCTTTAAAGGAAAATCCCAGGTTCATAAGTTCCTTTCAGAAGCAATATAATTAGGGAAACACAGATTCTGTAAAAGATTGAAAAACGTCGGGCACATAATCCAAAATCATTACTATTTCTTTACAAGTTGGCAAGACGATTTTCTATAGGAGCAAAGCTGATTTCATTCATAAAATGCTGCTAAATTTTAAGTTTCTCTGAAGAATTCATCTCTATACTCTACATTTTTCATGATTCCCAATGTGAAGTAAATGTGTCCAGTCATGAACATGCACGAAAATGAAAATGTAGTGATATTGTGTGTACAAAACAAATTAACGGTTGCTCTCAGTGAAAGTCACAACGTTGCCAATTTTGTAATGGTCTTTTGAAAAAAAGAATACCTGTACTCTGATTTGTCCGCTTTTTCTCCAACTTTCACTGAATGGGGATGTATTTTTCTGATTTTCCTGCTTCAGATCAAAGCAATTTTCTATGAGACTAGAATTCCTATTTAAAGCCACTGGCTAACATTTACTGCAGTTTAAAAAATGTGAGCTACATAATCATCCATGGTCTAAGTGTCTTTGATAAGGTCTAAATATGAAGACCTGAAAAAATTGTATTTCAAAATGATGATTTAGTGCTTTTAAAAAAGTGAAAATCTGCAAGCATTCAAATTGACCGGATTCACTTGCCCATTTCCTCCAACATACTTACTGTGTGCAGATCTAGGCTATTTTATTATCTATTGTTTATTCATGCATACCCTGCCATTGGCAGCATAACTTTCCGAACTTTTGTATTCTAGGGTGTTTATTTGTCCATTTGAAACACTGCTATGTAGCTCAGATATCAAAATTTGACATTTTTTTTTAATTGAAGCTCCACAATGTTAGCCTATCACTTCAATTAGATACAGCATGCTTGCAGTGAGAGGTGAAATTGTAAATTTTCCAGGGAGACTGATATGATAGTACCATTTTTTAGGTGCTCAGCTCTGAACATTATATAGAAATAAAAAGAATTCTGATTAGCAAATAATTACCTTTTTTGCGTGATCACTACATAAGACGCTGATATCTCCCGCCGACTGGTAAGCGCCTGAAGAGGAAAAGATGCAGGATCTTCAGCACCAGGGTATAATTCTAGCATTGCAGCTTGTGAGAGTTATTTGAATAAAGGGACAAAGTTAAACTACTCTTTTGAGATCTATAATTGTCTTATATTACTCGTAAAGTTTTAAGAGGGTATATACGGCAATATTTGTGGTTGGGGAAGTCTTCAAGAAGTCCAGTTTATTTGCAGAACTACCTGTAAATCTTAGGAGAGCAACGCAAGGCAATTCAGACTTACTGAATAAAGTACCATTAATTTTGTGGTAACGTTTTCTCTCCAATAAGAACTGTAAAACACGACAATCGTTAAATGACTGTGATAGGTTACATCAATTCCCTTCGGGCAAGTAAAATTACCACTTCCAGATTTTTACTTGGCCGAAAAAGAGAGATGAATTCATAACTCTAATACTCTACATTTTTCATGATCCAATGGTGCAAAGTAAATGTGTCGAGACTCATGAACATCCACGAAAATGAAAATGTAATGATAGTGAGTGTACTAAGCAAATTGCAACGGTGCTCTCAGTGAAAGTCACAAGTGCCGAATTTTGTAATGGGTCTTTTGAAAAAAATAAATAGCATGTACTGGCTTATTTGTTCCGCCTCTTTTCTTAACCTTTCACGATGATATTTCTCCTGCATTTTCCTTGCTCTAATAAAGGCAATTTCTATGAGCCTAGAACCTATACAAATGTTTGCTGTGAGAGGTGAAATTGTAATTTTCCAGGGGAGACTGATAGATAGTAATTTTTTAGGATGGCTCAGCTCTGAAACATTCATATAGGATAAAAATGAATTCTGATTAGCAAATAATTTACCTTTTTGCGTGATCACTACATAAGACGCTGATATCTCCCGCCGACTGGTAAGCGCCTGAAGAGGAAAAGATGCAGGATCTTCAGCACCAGGGTATAATTCTAGCATTGCAGCTTGTGAGAGTTATTTGATAAAGGGACAGTTAAACTACTCTTTTGAGATCTATAATTGTCTTATATTACTCGTAAAGTTTTAAGAGGGTATATACGGCAATATTTGTGGTTGGGAAGTCTTCAAGAAGTCCAGTTTATTTGCAGAACTACCTGTAAATCTTAGGAGAGCAACGCAAGGCAATTCAGACTTACTGAATAAAGTACCATTAATTTTGTGGTAACGTTTTCTCTCCAATAAGAACTGTAAAACACACAATCGTTAAATGACTGTGATAGGTTACATCAATCCCTTCGGCAAGTAAAATTACCACTTCCAGATTTTAGCTTGCGGCGAATG